>ML793207.1:299520-315831 GCA_009831015.1 Picea engelmannii | reverse complement strand
TTAAAATTGTAAAGAAGAATTTAATTGTTTAACTTGTGAAAGTGTAAAAGATATTAAATTATTAATAAAAAGGAAAAGAGGTTAATTTGCGCAACTGCCATTTTTGGCTCTAATAAAAAGGAGAAAGAAGGGAATAATAAAAACTAGGAAACTAAGGAATGGAGGAAACATAATAAGGGAAAGAAATGAACTTATGGTAAAAAGCGAGGTCAACTTAGTAACGAATCTGCAATAAAGAACCTTCTAAATTGAACTAAATTAGCAACATCATTTTAGGGAAAGTATTTAAAACCTATAAGGGAATCTAGGGACACCTAGGAGTAAAAATAGGAGTATCTCTAGGTGGGTGATTGAAATAAGAACATTTAATAAATTAAATAAAATATTTAATGGAGAAACATGGGGGATTAATGGCACTTGTACAAAAGAGAATTTTTAGAAGATTTTATTAAAACTTAAAGTAAATGAAATTTGGGGAAAGTGGGAAGTTCTAAAACTCTATAAAAGAGAGGAAGGAAGAGGAAGAAAGGTATGGGCTATTAGTGTAACGTTATGTTGCTGGATTAGTGACTTCACTGATTTACTTGTGAAGAATTGGGATTTTCCAGCTCAGATAGGAGTGGTAGCTCGCCCTTGTGAGGTGAGCTGGGAGATATACATACCATCTCGATAGTGTGTCACCCCTTTGTGGCTCGGGGGGCTACGTGGGAAGCAGAGTACCCCTAGAGTTAGCTGGGAGGTACCAGTGAGGTCTCGATGATCGACGAGTGGGAGCAACATGGAGCACACGAACGACACTTGGAGCAGGCAAACATGCAAAGGTGCGCCCTTCGGTTGAATGATAGACTGTGTAGGATGTATGACTTATATCTGTAGGTGTATTATTAGTGGTGGTAAATGGTTTCATTGTGCAGGGAACCCGTCCCTCTAACTTGCTCGATTGGGATTAAATTTATATGCCGAACAATCTCTGAAATTTTCGTGTCTAAAAATATTTATGACTGAAATGATATGTCTGAATTTTAGGACTGAATTTTTACATATCTGAATCAATTATGGAATTTTAGATTTATATTCTAAATCAGAATTAACATATTTGAGTCAATGAGTTTACATGTCTGCTTCGATTCCCAAGGTTATATGTCAAATTTTGACTGAATCTACATGTATGTAATGCCTTAAGGGTCTGGTTCGACTGCTATGCACATTAGGTTCAAAATTTATGTAGCGAAATTTTATGTAATGAAGTTTTCATTTAGAAATTTGTAATGAACTTTATGAAATGAAATTTTATGCATTAAAATTTACGTATGTTTCTTTTCATAAATGGAAATAATGCCTTCAGTTAAAAGTTACTTGCCTGATCTGAATTGGAATTACCTGTCCAAAAATACCATTATGTTCAGGAATTATAGGTAAGACACATCACTATCTGAGTGACTGAATCTCCTTGTTGAATTAGAACATAGAGCTTTTGTCCAACCCCTTTACTTCTTACCTGTAGTTACAACCTTTAACTAAAAAAAGATAAAAATCATAGAGCTATCGTGTGTTAATTTAAATGGGAATCGTTGGGTTCAGACTTGACTGTTTCCTTTGATTTATGGCATCCTCTCCTTGCAAACGATTTTGACTCCACACCATTTTTTCCCTGCAAATGGTGTTAAATATCTTACCCCTTTTTACTGTTGAACAGTTGTCAAGTTGCCCTGCAACAGTGTTAAATCACACAATGTTGAACAGTGGTCTGGGCCTTCACCTATGCTAGTCGCACTATGTACTGCTGAGAAAGGAATTCTCTGAGATGTGGTACAACTAAGGCTTTCACTCGATAGTTTTTTAAAAAATTAAGAAACCCTTCTGTTGTGTAATTATTGGAACGTTTTTTTTTCATCAAATCCAATTACAATAGAAGACTGAGATCCACATCAAGAATGATGAAGGGATAATCAATTCACACAAAAAGAATATAGACAAAATTTTCTTTTCTATTTGACACTTCATGCGTACAAAGGTGCCCCTCCTTCCTGTAGGTTGGCCATGTATAAATGCAAAGAATGCCTGTGTTCTTTTGATGGACCCGAGATTTCATTTGTTCATGTTTGGAAATTGACAGTGGCTATCGATATTTTCATGTGGGAACATTAACGAAAATTTTAATTACTATATATTTTTAATTGATTTTGTAAACTAACTTCTTGGTGTGTTTTCTTTCGCCTTCGCAGAGAAGCAAATAGAAATGCCGAATCTGTTTCAAACATAAAAACAATTGCTTGGGTATCTGGCCTTGTCCAGGTTCGAACTGTGTCTAGTAGCTTACCATCTGAGTCTACAACTATTTTTAACAATAGCCTAAACTCATCCCTTCCAGTTGTGTCAAGTCGTAACCCTTCGCCCTACAAAAATATGATTTAAGATTCTTATTACATTTACCTTTGCAATAGTGTGACATGTGGCCGTGAAAGGGTTTTTATGACACGGTCAGAAAAATTTCTGAGTTGACTCCTGGTTCCAACATTTACCATTTCTCTAGTTGTGAAATTGATTATCGATACCTAGCATGCATTCCCAGTTGTCTCTTTGCTAATATTCATGCTTTACTTGGCATAGTGATTGGGCTGCTAGTTTTATTTGTGCTTGATAATTTATAGAATGTACTATTTGGTTATTTTATTGTATTTATCATTGCAATGATATGGGAATATAAATAAAGTGTAATTGTGACTATTATGGATAACATAAGTGTTATTATGATTTATAAAGAGATGGCTACTCTAATATATTATTATGGTAATATGTAAATATTAGGCCACTGTAATAGATTTCTCTTGCATTATAAACTAAAATGTAATGTTAGTGATATAAAAATGGTAATGCTATTGTTAGTCTAATGCAATGTTATCATAACCCCAAAAGGTAAGTAAGGATATTGTTATTTTAGTGAAAATGTTCTTGAAATTTTATTGTTATGAATAACATAAATTGGTACAGTAAGGAGTAATGCATTATGACTATAAATTATATTGTTATTGGAAGGGTAACGCCATTGTAATTATTGTTTCTGAAATATGTAAGAGTAATGTTTTCCAATATAATATAGAGTGTAATGTTAGTGTTAGATAACATATAAAAAGAAATGTCATTGTTATTCTATTTGTAATGTTATTGTAATGTAAGGTCAGTATAATTTTTCATTGAAACATGTAAATGAAATGTCCTTGCAATTTGGAAGGATACTATGTTGGCATTTGATAACATATGGAATGTAAGATCATTGTTATTTTATTTGCTATTGTAGTATAAAAATAATGATATGGTTAATTTATTATAAAGGACATTCAAATTTTATTAATGCTGACAACACATAAACGGTAAGGCCCTTGAAATGAAGTCCAATAAATTATTATGATTTAGTAAATGGGGAATTAGCAATTATTTATATGTACTTATTTTTAAGGTTGGGTTGGTAACTCGTCGACTAACAGAATTTAAACCAAGTGATTGATCTGTACTTGTTTCCAAATGAGTCATAGGTAATGTTGAGTCTTAACTAATGGTTTGTTATTGTTAGTGTCCTTCTGACTTGTGCCTTCCATAGAGGACATGGTCATTCATTAACTTTTGTTGTATTTGGTTGTAAACAATTTATTGATTGGTCTACTTGTGTCGGGCATGATGTAGACACCTCCATGCTCCACGGAACAGTCGCCAACCCTGAGACCTTAAATGGTTAAAATCGATGGTAACCTGGGCTTGAGCATTGCTTATGTGTCTTGGAGGTCCTAACCATTGCAGGGTAGGACGGGCGGGTAGTTAGTCTTAATTATTTGTCGATTGATTGTCATACCTTGCTTGCAGGTACTTGATGTGTGTCTAAGATCGTTATGTTTTCATTGTAGTTGCATGCGCCATGTTCATCATCGTATGGTGACTTAGAGTCGAATGTATTTATTGTCCTTGTACACACATGCACACACACAAAAAAAAAAAATTGCACTTGTTATAAGAGGTTGTCACCGCAACAAGGAGGTTTGTTGTTGTAACAACCATAGTCGAATATATGCTTAGGGATTATTAAGTAAAAATTTATTAGGTAATTAATTTTTCTAACATGTTATTAACTAAACAAAGATTGGTATAATGATATTAATTAAATATTTATCAATTAATTAATTGTTATAATTTTGATTAATTAATTAATTAATTAATTACCTATTACATTCAATGACATGGTTATTAAATTTAAAAGGGTTAATATATTTAATTGTTTAATTAAAGGATTACGTATATGGAGGGGATAAGAAGCATTAAATGTAAGGATAAGAAACATTAATAATCAGATCATACATTAACTAAGAGGATAAGACAATGAATGTATGGATAAGGAAATAAATGAGGAGGAAAGGTTCGGTGAAGGAGGGATAGGAGGGGAGGAGGCTTACAGAAGGAAGGGGAATTTTTGGAGGGTTCTCTTGGATTTGCTGGTTGAGAGTTTGAGTTCTGTAGTCGGGGGAAGGATCATTACATGGGGGCACCAGTTTGCTGGGGGTTTTGGGCACGGGGGCCAGGATATCCATATGGTATCCTGGAGCTAGGAAGTCGGACAGGCTGCTCCTAGATGGCAGGGAGGAAACACAGTTTGGGCAGAGTTGATCAGCGCATCAAGTAGCAACAAGGAAACAACAAGGCAACAGGGGGAAGGGACAATCATATCGACATAAATTATCATCATAAGCAAGTAATTTGTTATGAAAGTGCTAAGTTTTTTTTTTGCTGTAGTTAAATATTAATCTCTGCTGAATATTGTGTATATAGTAGTGATTAATTTATTTGTATGATAAAAATGATTTATATCAAAATTAGTATTTGCAGGCACTACACGTGGTATCAGAGCCCTGACTCAAAATCTGGAACCAAGGGCCTACCTACCTACCTACTCGCCTACCGGATTTAGAAATGGAATTGTACCCACCCAGAAATTAGATAAAATTAGATAAATCTGGGCCTGAGGGCCAAGTTCCAGCTCCAAGTCCCAGTGCCACCTCCACCTAACCTGTAAGCCAAGCATAGATTGATTTTTAAGTATATATCTTCATTAATAGGATGTATTAATGTTAGAATTTTAACTGCTTCTTAGTATTATTTTTATAAGAAATTGTTAAACTATAAACCAAACACTTTAACCACTTTTCCATTTTTGTAAAATTCATTATAATTGCCCATAAAAATAAATAAATATATAAATAAGTTTTTTTCAAAAATCCTTTTGCATTCGTCTATTTTTATTCATACAAACTTCTCTATTTGTATCAACAACAAATGGTCAAACTTTCCATTTATGTAAGGAAATTGGGATTGGAATTATGCTAGACAATTTACATATAAATATTCAAAAATTAAACAAAAACATTAAAAAATGAGAGTATGTTGGACACAATTTATACATAAATCTCTAGAAATTAAACAAAAACATTACAAATATAGCTACACCATATTTAGGACCTCATACTAAGAGGATCAATCTAAATTTGTAAATAGATGTTGTCCAGATGGAAAATTCAAAAGTGCCCAGAACTTGGTCATTAAATTATCTGTATAAGATGATTGATTTGCCATTGTTGTAATTTCTTGTAACTTCTAATTTCCTCTAATTTATGTATTAAATATTCTAATTTCCTGTACGTTGATGTCATGTGACTTCGATTGATTTCTTCTAGAGTTGGGAAATCATTAATTTTTCTTCCCATGCCTTAGTGTGAGTCGAAAAATTTATAGATGGGCAGCTAACTTAATTTAGTATGATTAATTTACTGTGCGATGTGGACCTTATTCTCTATGGAATTGTTTGAAAGAATGCTCTACAAAGTTGTAGCTAAATCAGAGGACAAAGGATATAATAGTGCAAAACAAATATTTATGGCTAGTTTAACCTGAATAGAATTTAAAGTTGAACCTAGAAAAAACTAACATAGATATGTTATGCTAACCATAGCGATTTCAAACGTAATCAGTAACAACAGATCGACAACCCACCTTGAAATTTGGAACCTTGACATAGTCCGACGAAACAAAAAAGTATATTTTCAGGCTTTAAATCTGTGTGAACGTGTTTCAATTCATGCATATCTGCCACAGTTCATTGGCAATATTAGGAGAAGAAAATTCCAGATAGATGTTATTAGAGATCGTATAAAGGCCCAATCCAATCTCATAAATTGTGAGATAACATGTCAAACAAAGCAATCTTATAAATGGTTGTAGAGAAACATTCACTGTAAAATTAAATTATATGCTTATGCCCTCCAACTATAAATGTAAAGATATAAGTGCGAGAATCATCTACACGCATGCTACAGAGTCCAACAGTGTCCTTCCAACCTCCCGTACAACATCAATGGGAAATGGGTTGTATTTGTTTTTCCGTAGGAAATCATATAAGCCAAGGCCAAGATCCATCTCAAAGAACCTACAATCAACACATAAACAAGTGTTAGCACAACACGTTACAAGCCAAATCCTACCACACAACTCTGTGCACCAAGCCGCAAGGGAGGAGCTCATGAGGGGCATTCTCTGTGCATGCACAAACAAGTTTCGAGCAAAGTATCAAATCCCAAAACAAAGTCAAAAACTAGTTCCAAGCCATCAAGGAGGTGCTCGCAAAGAACAATACATATGCTCTGCACACGCACAACAATGTACAGAGAAATGCTCACATCATTTATAGAATATATATATATATATATATATATATATATATATATATATAGATAGATAGATAGATAGATATATATTAGGGATAAAAAAAATCTGTCCAGTTACTGTATCTGCTCAACGCATCCAATGGTCAGCAGCAACATGCAACCTAGAGCCCAAAAAATAGCCTTCGATGGGAACCTCATAATCGTACTTTTGAAATCGAAAGGGAAATAGTCTCTTCTATGTTTACTTCGTTGGTTCTGCCTCCGCATTACATTAGGCGATCTGATTATCCTGCAGCCCAGAAAATTAAGATGAAACAATGGGTTTGAAGGGAAATAGTTCAGTAGTTGCGATGGATATAACGAGCCTTCCAGGGATCTGAACCCCCATCATCCTCACATCGAAGGATCAATGGACAATAGGCTCCTCCTCCTAGATGAACAACAACAATAGTAGGGGGTGAATGCATCGTCATCTCCTCCTGACTGGGAAGACCCGACGACCAGGAGGACGACTATTGAATTTCTCTGAGCGCGCCTATTGTCGAAGAGTTTTGTTTCCAGGGATGCAAACCAAAAGGCTCATAATCTTTCCGAAAAGGTTCTGGAACTTGAAAGGCAACTACAAGTTATAATTGAGAAAAAAAAAGGGCAGAAGAATCCACCACCATGCACAAGGCCATGACCAAAACAACACCAGCGCCAAGAGCAGAGAGACAGAGTAGAATGGCCAGGCGGCAGGGGAAAGAGGCGGAAGAGAAAGATTCATTTAGGGTTTGAAGAGCTAGGTGTAGGATTTGGAGAGATAAGAGGACACATGGGCATCATGTGAGTCCCACGATTCTTGAAATTAAATTTTCTTAGTGGTATTAAATTTAAGTAATTTTGTTTGTTTTGTTTTAATTTTATTTTTATTTTTATTCTATTTTAATTATTATTAATTTTTTATTTTTATTTTTTTTTATTATATAAAATCAGGTTAAAAAGGATAACATAATTAATATGTAATTATTATATTATAGATAATAGGTTTTAAAAATCGAAAAAAAATAAAAAATATAAAGGTTTAAAAGATATGCTATTAAGATTAAGGTTTAAACATTAGTTTTAAAGATTTAAAACTAATATAATTAAATAATATATATATATATATATATAATATTAATAAATAAAGTTATAAAAAAAAAATTGAGAGTACATGGGTTTTGAACCCAAGACCCCTCACCAAGCGAAGCGCCTTAAGAAGAACACTAACGCCAACACACCCTCTTAAGTCTTTACAAATAAATTATTATACTTAATTAGATTAATGGTAACACTATAGGAATTAAAGTGGTATTATTATTAGGAAGATACATTATGAAGATTAAGACTAACTGGGTTATTACCTAACCTATTGATCCGGAGCCAGCTAACCAAGTTGAATCATAATTAGTGAATGCACTGGAAATCAAGGTAAAGGATTATTTAGCGTTGCTGATCTTTG
The DNA here is from genome assembly GCA_009831015.1 of Picea engelmannii. Taxonomy (NCBI): domain Eukaryota; kingdom Viridiplantae; phylum Streptophyta; class Pinopsida; order Pinales; family Pinaceae; genus Picea; species Picea engelmannii. The sequence continues at coordinate 307,644 of ML793207.1, read as the reverse complement.
TATCCCAAGTATAAACTTCGATTGTCCAAGCGTCAAGCTCACAAGACCGCACACACAACTCATTGAGCCAAGCATGAAGTCCCCCCACTCCATTCCACCAGTCAGAGTCAATGTTAAATCTCAAGGCAACATTCGACAATGCCAACACTACACGCCAAGGAAAATCTCACGAGTCAAGCATGGGAGGATATTTAGTTGTAAGAGAAAAGTTAAAAGGAGTTAGACTAGGACAAGCGGGAAGGAGGCGGCATATGCACTAGGAGAGTAAGCATAGGAATTGGCGAGTATGGCGCAAGGCTAGTGTAGCTACAGGGCAAGGGAACCAATAATTTTTTTTATAGGGGTGAATAAATCAAGCTTAGATGCTTAATCCTAATCCTAACCTAGCCAATCCCCTAAAGGAGTAATGTCTGTTTACAAACAAGTAAAGAAAACTTACGCCTAATCCTATTTCTAGTTTAAGTAGCACCAATTTGAAATGTACTGGAACTCACCCTGACAACTTTGGTTGATGCAGGTTAAAGCATACAGGATGGTCAGGACTTGAGAGAATCGAGGTAGGGGAGCATCGTCGCAAGCACCGCCAACAACACCATCGCCTGAACTAGCTCTCATACTGCGCTCATTGGAAGCCATTAATGAGACTTTAAAGGGGCGACAACCAATAGGGACTAAAGTGGAACCCCCACCATCTGGAACGGGTAATCCAGAAGCGTCAAGGGATTCAGGGGGAGGACCTCCACCCGAATACATCACGCGAGAATTGCAGAAGATCAAACTTCTAGAGTTTGTCGGGGGTCATGCCAGTGAATGCGCGGAAGCATGGTTGGAAGGCATGACAATGTGTTTTTCTTTAAGGGACTATGTGTCCAACTCAAAGGAAAAGATCGCAATTTTTCAATTAAGAGATAATGCCTTGAACTAGTGGGGCAACCTGGAAAGAAAAATGCACCTTACCCTAGACATAGTATCTTGGGAACTTTTCGAGGAGAGGTTACGAAGGAAATATCTACCAGCATGCTACAAGGAACAACAGGTAGGGGCATTTCATGCCTTAGTACAGGGAAACAAAACTATAGAAGAATATGAGATCAGATTTATGGAACTGGTCAAATATGTTTCATATATGGATAATGACCAACGATAGGTAGAGTGCTTCGTCTATGGATTGAACCCTAAGATAAGAGCTATGGTGCAGATGTGGAAACCGTCTTCAGTAGCGGAAGTGGTGGAAAATGGGTGTTATACGGAGGAACACATGAACTTAACCGAGGGTACAAGACCAACATTTCCGCATCATCCTGGATTCGTAGGGAAGGCCCCAAGGACATTTCCTAGGGGAGGGGGCTCAAGGCCACCACCATATGGTAATAGAGTTGCGCCAAGTACAGTAGCCACAGGGATTTCAATGGTAGCAAGTGCAACATCTCATTCATCACCAACAATGCAGACAGGTCCACGACCATCTCAGGGAACAACGAGTAGGGGAAAGGATTCCAGGGGAAGGAACTCATTTCAGAGACAGTCACATAATAGTGCACAGGTTCAATCTCATGTTACCTATTGGGGGTGCAGAGGACCCAATTACCAGCGTGATTTCCTAGAGTTACAATCTAGGTTTGTGCATAGAGAAGGAAAGGCATCGATGGGGAGATCAAGTAGAAGCCACCAGATTTATGTAGCAGTTAATAATCACGAGGTTGAACATCAATCCATGGTGGTGGAGTCATCAGGTACGCTAAATCATATCGATGTTAAGATTTTATTTGATTCTGGTGCTACAGATAGTTTCATTTCACCATCTGCATTAAAGAAGACTGGGTTGGCAGCCTACGAACTCGATGACTTTAAACAAGTCGAGATGGCTTCGGGGGAAAAACAAGCAGTAGGACCTAGTGTTGATAATTGTATAGTATACCTAGGAGTTTATACTACTAGGTTGAAGCTATACGTCACTGCTCTCGGGGCGTATGACCTAATCATTGGAATGGATTGGTTAGCAGCTCACCGAGCCATGGTAGATTGTTTCGCAAAGAGGGTGCTTTGTGTCGATGACGAAGGAAGGCCAGTAGAGATCCAGGGTGTACGGAGAAAAGTTTCATTATGCTTTATATCAACTATGAAGGTTAAGCGATGCTGGAGACAAGGGTGTCGATTGTATGTAGTGGAAGCAGTGAATGAATGGAAGGGACCCTCATTGGATCAATACCCGGTATTGTCATAATTTAAGGATGTTTTTTCGAATGAGTTACCAAGGTTACCTCCTGAGAGGGAGCTTGATTTTACTATTGTGCTAAAACCTAGTGCGGAACCAATATCCAAGACTCTGTATCAGATGACAGTGCCAAAACTTTGTGAATTGCAAATGCAGTTGAAAGAGTTACTGGACTTAGGGCTAATAAGGCCTATTGTCTCACCTTGGGGTACACCAATAATTTTTGTAAAGAATAAAGATGGATCCTTATGACTGTGTATAGACTACAGGGACTTGAACCATGCTACAGTGAAAAATAGGTACCCAATGCCACAAATAGATGACCTTTTCGATCAGATAAAAGGAGCAGCGGTATTCTCAAAGATCGATTTGCGATCAGGGTATCATCAATTAAGGATTAAGGAATGTGATATCCGAAAAACTGCCTTTCGAGCTCGGTTTGGACATTACAAGTTTGTCATCATACATTTTGTATTGACCAATGCACCAGCAGTATTCATGAGCCTCATGAACGGCATATTCTGGAAGTACTTAGATCAATTTGTACAAGTCTTTCTAGATGACATCCTCATCTATTCCAAGAACGAAAGAGAACATGAGGAACACTTGCGAGTAGTGTTGTCCTACCTTAGAGAGAACAAAGTTTATGGGAAGTTATTGAAGTGTTCCTTCTACCAGAAAGAGATTCACTATTTAGGTCATATCATTTTCGACGAAGGAATATCTGTGGACCCAGAAAAAGTAAAGGCCATTATGGAGTCACCAGTGCCAAAAAATGCCCATGAGGTGAGAAGCTTCATGGGACTAGCAGGTTATTACTGGAGATTTGTGGAAGGATTCTCAAAAATAGAAAAAACCATCACCACTTTGCAATGTAAGGGGGTCAGGTATGAATGGACAGAAGAATGTGATAGTGCATTCATTAAGCTTAAGAGGTTACTAACCAGTGAACCAATTCTACGAGTGTTGGATATGGAAAAGGACTTCACAGTCTACACGGATGCCTCGAAGAAAGGGTTGGGGGCTGTGCTAATGCATGATGGAGGAGTGATAGCTTATGCATTAAGGAAGTTCAAGAAACATGAAGAGCTATACACGACTCATGATTTAGATTTGGTAGTTGTAATGCTATCTCTGAAAATTTGGAGGCACTATCTTGTGGGGTGAAACTTTGAGCTCAAAATGGACCATCAAAGTTTAAAACATCTCTTCACTCAAAGAGATCTGAATGCCAGGCAAAGGCGATGGAGTGAATTTATGAGTGAGTACAATTTTGGTATTTCATACATCAAGGGAAAGGAAAATGTGGTCGCATATGCCTTGAGTAGGCGACCACATATCTTCTCCTTGGTAACCTTAAAGGTCAATATAAGGGAACATGTGTTGACACAACTCCAAGGAGACAATTGGTATTTAAAGGTTACTTCAAACCTCCAGAGAAAGAGGCAATTAGACCCAAAGTATGAAGGATATAGTCTGGAAACAGATGGACTATTAAGATATTGAGGAAGGATGTACATCCCTGAGAATGGGGATATTCGAAGCATCATACTGAAGGAAGCCCATAGAGCACTTTTTTGTGCGCATCCGGGTGTGAAGAAGATGTACGCAGATATAAGGAAACTCTTCTTCTGGGTAGGCATGAAGCGTGATGTAGTCCATTTTGTCACCAAGTGCCTAGAATGTCAACAAGCAAAAGCCGAAAACCATCACTCGGCAGGCCTCCTACAACCACATGATGTTCCTATGTCCAAATGGGAAGTCATCTCTATGGATTTTGCTGTGGGGTTGCCGCTCACATCTCATAGACACAATGTCATTCTTGTGATAGTGGATAATTTAACCAAGAGTGCTCATTTTATTCCAGTTAGAGACACTTATGATGTCATTGATGTGGCACGTGTGTTTGTAAGCGAGGTTATTCATTTGCATGGGATACCTAAGAAGATCATTTTAGATAGGGACTCCAGATTCACTTTTAGGTTTTGGACAAGTCTGCAGTCAGTGTTGGGGACTCAGTTGAACTTAAGGACAACTTATCATCCTGAAACAGATGGGAAAACAAAGAGATTAAATCAATTCATGGAAGACATGCTTAGGATGTATTTAATGGATAATCAAACCCAGTGGGAGAAGTACCTACCTTTGGTAGAGTTTGCCTATAATAATAGTTTTCATAGCTCCATCGGAATGCCACCCTACAAATCTTTGTATGGGAGGCCATGAAGAACTCCATTGAGTTGGGATAGACTAGAAGACCAGGTAACAGGTGGGCCAGAATTGATTCAAGAAATGGAGGAGCAGGTGATTCAGATTAGGCAAAGACTAAAGGAAGCACAGGATAGGCAGAAATGTTATGTGGATGCACACAGGACCGACCGAAGTTATGAAGTGGGATACCAGGTTTTCATTTGTATCAAGCCTAATAAGAGTACCATACGGTTCAGGAAGGGGACAAAGTTGTCACCTTGATTTATAGGACCATTTAGAATCCAAGAGAAAATTGGACAAGTTGCATATTGTCTCGTACTGCCACCCCACTTGCATAAAACTCATAATGTATTTCATGCATCTGTTTTATGTCATTATGTTGCTGATGAATCACATAAACTAAATTGGAAGGAATTGCAAGTATTGGACATGGGAGTCCTCACTATAGAACCATTACGCATATTGGACTGTAGAGTCCGACAGCTCAGGAACCATCTGGTAGACCAAGTTAAGGTCCAGTGGGACAAGTATAGTCCAGGATCTGCTACTTGGGAAGACACCGAGACACTATGACGAGACTATCCCTCACTTTTTTGACCACCTCGAGAATATGTTTCTCGAAGGTTGGATGTATGCAACACCACCTTTTGACTTAGACAACCAGGATTACGTGAGGCCTATATACTTTATTTTCTAGTCACAATGAAACTATTAAGTGATACACTTAAACTTTAAATGTATGAACTTTTATGAATGATTAAATGTTATTGATGATGATGTATGTAATGCGATCTATTATGTGAATGTAAATTTTATGAATGTTTAAATGTTATTGATGATGATGTATATGATGCGACATATTGAGAAAATGTGAATTTAATGAATGTTTAAATGATAATAGGATGATGTTGGATATGATGCAATCTATTTTGGGTAAATGATAATATTATGAATGGGTGTCGAAATTGAATTATGGGATATTATGAGATATATTTCTAACTAGAAAACTTTGATGTTAATTTATCGGTACAGGGATACCAAATTGAAATGATGATAGTATGCAATTACATGATGATAATGCATAGAATTGTATGAGTTTGTGTTACAGACTTATCTGCAGGTTATGGGCTATGAAATAGCCAAGAGATAAAGATGATGAAAGTGGATATCATGACCACTAGCCAAGAAACATTATGGTATGAATATTGTATGTGAAATTATATTGGTTTGGATGCATTGTTATGATATGTGGACCAGTGCATGATTTCAGGTTATGAAACTACACAAAACCAAATAAACAATGACAAAACCCCTAGCAACATGGTTCCACTATATATTCCATTGTAGGGTGTGGAGCCTAGTTATGATTAGGAGGGGTGGAGGCATTTCCCACCGTGTATCCTCTGAAACCTGAAGTGATGGGAGGACGGTGTTAGTTCACGCTCCCCAAGACATGTGATGATGACTGTCATATGCCTACTAGGGAAGCTTGGTCGAGATAGCGACACTTCCGCTTATGGGTTCTATTTGGAGTTAGGTCAATATCGTTGATGCACCAATATAGTCTAGCAGAGGAAGGATAGGAATGGAAATGGAGGTACGTTAGGGAGGAAGGATGAGTAGTAATAGTTAAGAAGGTATGGAGATTTGTCTTGTGGTGGAATTTAATGTTTTCCCTTCAAAAAAAATAAAATAAAATGTGTATATATGAATATTCATATATACCTAACTAAACCACAGTTGTCTAAATAAAATTGTTGAACTGGATAATAGTAATTAAAGGATTTCTCAAACAATTGATTGGTTTGTTGTCTTTTATAAAAGACTAGTCTTGCTGACTGAATTGGATGCATACATAAATTACTAAAGGATGGTAGTTTTGAGTATTAATACATGCATGAGACTTGTATGTACTAGCTACACATGCATTTCTTGTACATATACACTAGTATGTATGAGTTTTCTTGACTTACTTAGTGATAATGTCGGTTAATTGTCATGAATGTGTGAACCATGTTTCTTTTCCTTTGTACCATAAGACACCTTAACTTTAGGACGAAGTGTAATGTCCCCCACCTCTTAGAGAGGTGATGAGGAGACTTAGTGGCTTGGGAACCCCCACTAGGTCATAGTCTCACACTGAGGGGGGAAAAGTCAAGAGGTTAAAAGTTATATTTTTAAGTTGACTTAAGAGAGGAAAAGGATAAAGGAGTAAAATATAACTCAACAGAAAAATAGAAGATTAACCCTGGGATTTAACCTAACTCAACAGAGAATTAGAAGGAAAAGTATAAGTAAGAGGTTGGGGTGCACCTATTATTCAGTTTGGTTTTGGATTAGCATTTGCTATTGCTCTTGAGCATTCAGTTTGGGGGTTTTGTTGTACAAACCCATGGGAGAAACTCAGTGGTGAAATATCCACTCACCTTGTTCCACAGCTTGGTCTCAGGAATGAAAGACTCCTCCACAACATTCTAGTATCAGAGAAAGTTCATCGAGGGAGGTTTGATCCAGCTTATCCTGAGGGCCTAGAGCCATTCCGAGAGTTGGGTTTTGTTTGCAGGGGAAGGACCATCAATTTGATGGATTTCTGGAGGGTTATCATCATTCTACATTTGTCTGCAGATTGGGGCGTCTTGGAGCCATAGGGGACATCATGTAATTTAGTAAAACTCAGATCTAGGGAGATATGCTTGATATATGAGTCTGAAACTTCTCCCACGAGATTCTCATAGCCCGATCTATATTCTTGGAGAGTTTCATAGCATTTGGAGGCCTCCTTCATCAGGGCCAAACCAGCTAGGGTTTCATTCATCCAGTGGGGCACCCCATTCAGTGGGAAATTCAAATCTATGGGGATTGAGAGGGATCTTGGAGATTCAGGCACCTGGGTTATTCTTACCATCACCCGATCTATCAATTGGCATATTTCGTAGGGTGATTGGACACTTTTGGCAGCAGGGCCGAGTTATTGAGGGTTTTAGCCTTCTATTGGAGCATGGCATTCTTCAGCTGGAGAGTTTGGCATTCAGATCTGCTTGTATTGATCTTTATTTCTTATTCATCCTTTGGAGGCATTATTTTGTATTAGCGGGAGCATTTTGTAGCAGCTCATATCTATTGCTTGTATGGCCATATGAGGTTTATTCTAGATCGGCCATCTATTGTATTGATCTTACATTACTCATAATAAAAAGGTCAGATCTTTGCTTGTGCTTCTACATCTTGAATATATTGTGATCTCCATGTGTTGATGAATCTTGTATGCACTTAATAACTCAATAAATTAGTAGTATTTAGTGATTGCAAGAAAGAATTTGTCTTGGGATCATTATAGTGGTATTAGAGTGTTGATCCTCCAAACCTGTGGAGAGATTGATGCATGCAGAAGTACAGAGGAATTGGTATGGGTCGAAGGAAGATAAACAACAGTGAAATAGAAGTAGAAATAGAAGGGTTAGGAGACAACCACGAACCTCATGGATTGGCTCTCTTAGTAACTAAATTTGATAAGTTCCAACAAAACATGAACTGCACAGAAAACACATTGGTCCAACAGTTGGATGAGTATCAGGAAACCAACAGAAGGGGACATGCCGAAATCTCTGAAACCTTAAAGAAAGTTGATGAGAATCTACAGAAGATGAACGAGAACCAAACTAGGATAACTGACCTTTTGATGCAAGTAACCCATCGAG
>ML793207.1:280485-298633 GCA_009831015.1 Picea engelmannii | reverse complement strand
GCCTCCAATAAACCAGGGAGGACGTGACCCTAAGGGTTATGACAAGGGCCATGGAAGAATAGATGACAACACCAGGAGGGAACTGAGAAGGAAGCAACTCTGCTTCACATGCAAGGAGCCATGGAATCCCTCACACAAGTGCACTGGATGAGGACAGGTACATTACATTGAGGTCACTTCAGATGACGAATAAGAGGATGAGTATGGTCAAATACAAAACATGGAGGCCGAAACGTTAGAGGCAACAAAAGAGGAGGTTCCAAAACTAGATGGTGCGGCTGGAGAGAAGGCTACGTTGGCATCTATCAGCGGGGTACCCAAGTTCAACACCTTCAGGATGAGAGGGGTCTTACAAGGATAGAGAGTATCGGTTCTGATTGATGGAGGATCTTCCCACAATTTCATTGATGCAACATTACTAAAGAGGAGGCACATATCTACAGTAGAGTTTGAAGGATTCAAAGTGGAGGTAGCAGGTGGTAGTACTATGCCTTGTAATAGATACATACCAGGTATGAAAGTCACCTTGGGAAGGCATGAATTAGCTCAGGATGTGTATGTGATGGACCTTCGCGATACCAACATCATCCTAGGGGTGTAGTGGATCAGCACTTTAGGACCCATCACCAAAAATTACAAGACCATGGAAATGTCCTTTGTGGAGGAAGGAGGATGAAAGGTTGTGCTCAGAGGCATGATAGGTAACTCTTCCAGAGTGGTCACGGCAAAGAGGATGGAATCCATCTTCAGAAGGGAATAAATTGTATACGCAACTGAGTGTAAGGTCTCAACACGGGTGGATGAGAAGGGAAAGGTGCATTACACACCAGAGATCAAAAGAATCCTTGATAAGCACTAGAAAGTGTTAGGGCCAATTCCTCCAGGTGTGCCACTAGACAGGGGGTTTGAGCACATCATTGAGCTAGAAGCAGGGGCTAAGCCTGTTATCACCACACCCTATAGGCATCCCAAGAAGTATAAAGATGAGATAGAGAAGGCCATCAAGGAGCTTCTAGACATGGGACACATCATACCAAGTTCAAGCCCATTTGCTTCGTCAGTATTCTTGGTGAAGAAGAAGGATGGAACGATGAGAATGTGCATTGACTTCTAGGCTTTGAATAAAAAGACGATCAAAAATAGGTACCCCATACCCAGGATTGATGAGTTGTTGGATGAGCTGCATGGAGCTATATATTTCACAAAAAATGATCTTCACTTAGGCTACCATCAAATCAAGATGAGGGAGGAGGACATCTCAAAAACAACCTTTAGGTGTCACTATGGCCATTACGAGTTTTTGGTGATTCCCTTTGGGTTAACCAATGCCCCAACCACATTTCAGTCTTGCATGAACCATGTTTTCAACAAATAGCTGAGGAAACACTTCTTGGTATTCTTTGATGACTTGCTCATCTACAACAAGACCTGGGAGGAACACCTTCAACATGTGGACCAAATTCTCTCAATCATGGAAGAACAATCACTATACGCCAAGGAATCCAAGTGTGAGTTTGGAATGACATAAGTGCTTTACTTGGGACACATCATAGGGGAAAAAGGGGTACAAGTACACTGTAACATCCCGCTCTGGCACACTGAGAACACTTATTATTTGAGGACACTTGCTCGCAAGTGATCTGGACTTTTTGATGTTAGACCTTTATGTTTGATTATGATGCGATTGACATATGACATGATGTGTTACTATTTGATGTAGACAGGTGCAATTGATGCCGTTTTATTGAGTGTGCAGGGTTTTTGACCTGGAGGATGCAGAGGCATCGGTAGAGCCCCCTTGGACTCCGGACTGAGTCAGGGAGTGTGCTTTTGGGTTGATATGTTTATTATGATGTTTCATTTGATTTGATGATTTGATGTTGACATTTCTGACATTATTATTGGTGATGCAGGTCGATGATAGCTTGCCTACTTGACTCACATATGGAGAAAAGGGGCCACACACGATTGCAGAGAGGTTGAGGGCGAGGGGTGGACAGCAGCCTTGCCACCGCCTGCTAGCACTCCCACCGTGGCTCAAACTGTAGGTTAATGATTACCTAGTTCGAGAGGACCCACGATGCCGTGAGGGATGAATGTGACAGTCGCTCATGATGATTCTAAGGGGCGTGCAATAAGCCGAGGGCCTTATTCCTTAGAGCCCTTAGTCTCCTACTAGTTCACCTGGCAGAGTGTTGACTCCAGGGATTATAGAGGTCTACCAATCAGTTCAGTTGGTGAGTGGCACCATTGGAGCACGTGGTGCATCCTGAAGGGCACGTCGCACAAAAGAAACTCAGTTGGCGAGTGGCACCCTTGGAGCACGTGGTGCATCCTGAAGGGCACGTCGCCAAAAGAAATTCCAGAGGCGAGTGGCACCCTTGGTGCATGTGCTGCGACCTGAAGGGCACGTCGCGACAAAGGTGGTTGAAGGAGTCAGCCTAATTATCCCTAAGTCATGAGAACCTGAATAAAAACTTAATAAATTCCCTTAACCAACCATCGCCTAACTCAGAATCTAAACCCTAAGCCTAAGACCTTCTAGAAACCGGGGGGAAATTTAGTGTGGATTTAACAATTGAAAATTTAAAAAAAAAAAGGAAAACAAAAACTCATACCATCACCCTCTCATTATCCTTGTCTACTTAATTAAACTATCCTCCATCGCCTTGACCTTCCAGTATCCATATCCCTTTTACTTGTCTAGTTCACATTACTATATCACCATCCCTCACCGTATTTCCTCTTTATTTGTTTTATGTATTACATTTATTTTTCCCCTATACTGGTTTGCCATCGCCTTAATCTCTCATTATCCTATATATATACATATATATTAATGGTAAATTAAATGATGGACATGAGTAAACTACAAAGATGAATGCATGCTTATAACTAGAAAAATGAAAATACATATATGTATATTTATTTTACAAACAATTTTAAACAAATAAAGTTAAGCATGTAAAAATTAAAAGGAATTGAATAATGAGTGCACATACTTTATGAGTTTTGAAAGAAAAATAAAATAATATAACCAAATAAATTAAAAAGAAAAGTAAGAATTTCAAAAGGGAAAAAGGGGGGGGAAACCTAAGAGAAAAGAGAATTAGGGTTTGAGTCTGAATAAAAGAAAAAGAGGAGGGGGAAAGAAAGGACTTTTTGCTCAGATTGGTATGGTTATGCTGTGAGAATAGAGACTGACTGATTTCTGGTAGGAGTTGGGGATTCTCAGTAGACTTGAGTGGTAGCTCAGCCTTGGAGGCGAGCTGAGAAGCTAGTTACTCTCTGATTGTCTGTGGCCTCTTTGTGGCTCGGGGGCTGAGGGGGAAGAAGAGTACCCCTAGCATTTGGCTGGGAGGTACCAGTGAGTTCATGGCGGTCGGAAAGTAGGAGCAGGAGCAGGAGCAGCGGAAGCACACGAATCATTGCGGCAAGCGATGAGGCAAAGGTACGCTTTGGGTTTTTAGAGTAGAATGCATTATGACTTTTAATAGAGCTACAGTTTTCCTGATTGATAAACAATGATTCGCCCAGCTGTCTCACCCTAGCTGTTTTGGTCGAGTAACTCAAAATCCTTGTAGAGTGGCTTACGGTGATGCTATCTCGGCAATGACTTCATATTTTTTTGTAGGACTTTCTCTTAGTTTTACTGAACAGTGTTTCATTTTTATCCTGGACATCAGTCCGGTAGTTACTTCACCCTTACCTCTGAATGATAGCGCTCCAGTTATTTTGTTGTGTTAGCCACCTTGCCTCGCTTATACTATGAACCCATGAGTTAGACAGTGTTCCCTAAAGCATAGATGCAACAGTTGGAAGGATTCAGATAGTGCTGTTGTCGGCTTAAATAGTTTTCCTGGAAAGAATAAAAATAAAAATAAAAAGGGTCTGGGATTACCAGTACGCGCGGCTCCTACAGATAACATTTGAACTTAAGCCTTCAACACTTACTATAAACCCTCTCAACGCATCTCTCTCTCTCTCTCTCTCTCTCTCTCTCTCTGCCACCTTGCTGGGGTAAATCGTTGTAGGATACCCACGGATTCGATGCCCTTCCCTGCAAAAATTTAGGTGTGTTTCATGCTGCGTAGTTGGGTGCTTAATCCTCTGCGTGTTGGTGTTCCATTTATCGTGAGTGGATTAATTAAGTTGTGTTTATAGATCCTCTGAGTGAGTGAGAAGGTCACATTTTATGAATCAGGGATAGGTTGTTTCTGATCGAACCTCGGAACTGTGGGAGAGGAAACCGAGTCCACCCAAGGGTCAGGATTCGGTGTGAGGAACCTACCAAACTGCAGTCAGTGCTCTGTTATATAGAAGCAGTGTTTATTGTAAAGGGGTGGGGTCTACCTTTATGTCAATCCGCACCGACCCAACCACTGCTCCGAGAGAGGCGAAGTTTGGATTGATTTTCATTTTCGGGAGAAACCTAAAGTCACTGCAGGGTTCAAGCACCTGCAAAACCTAAGAATAGTCACTGCCAAGGGGCAAAGCACCGAAGCTTGATTCCCAGCCTCATTGAGGCCTTCCTCTCTGTGCTCCACCTCATGATTCTACATTGGGGAAGGATCTTGCGCGTGCTGATGTTGTAAATTCTGGGTGGGGTTAGTGGATTAACGCTGTGTTTTAGGGCTGTGTATTTCTAGTGCAATAAAATGAATCTCTGCAACTTAAGTCAACCGCCTAACTCGCCCCTTCTCTCTCCATCCGGTAGAGTCCAATTGTAACCCTTCTCCCTGCCCTTGAATTAAAATTCGTATCTCTTACCTCTGCCAGCGTGTGCTGTACGGTGGTGAAGAAATCGTCCATGACACAGTCAAAAAGTTCTGAATAGACAACCTGGTTCAGACAGTTGCCACCTCAATAGTTTCCCTTGATTATTAAATTCTGGCATGCATGCACAACTTTAATTGCTAGTTATTGATTTTTGTGCTTGGCATCGTCGCTGGGCTGCGAATTGCTGCAACTGTAATGTATTGTTATGTTGTAAGGTGTGGTTACGGTATTATAAAGCTTTTGTAATACACAAACGTAACTCTTCATACTTGTTGAACAAATAATAGTAATAATTGTATATGCAAGCTAAACCCAAGGTTAGTGTTGATAACAATGGAGATTTTATATTTAATTATTCGCACCGTTATTTTCCATATATATAGTTATTGTTATTTTACGTTGTTGTTCCGAAATTATATTGGAAATGAAAGCAGGGTTAGATCGGCTCCAGAAATTACTACTTAGCTGGCTTCATGATCAGCCTCTACTATTGTACTTATAGCGCTTCTGGAATGAGAAGCCTTTTTGGTTAATTGGCTAGGCGGTGAAATTCTTCTACCATTTATTTATAAGCCTTTCCCATTTGAAAATAATTTGTTAGGTTCCTCGTCGATGATTTTTATTTACAATACAACTGCATTGGAAGGACACTGGTAGTTAAATTACAATGCTCGGAAATTCTTCTGCAATCCAATTTATCATATGTTTTCCTGTGAATTAATTCATTATAATATTCATCGATTATTTTATTTACCATGTCCTTGAATGATAGCCTTTATTAGTTAGATCACATGTGCTATCTCATTATGAAACTAACGATACAGTCATTTTCTGTCAGATTTTGGTAGTTCCACGGTTGTTGCCATCATTCACGCTTGAGGTCCACCCTTTTTAAAACAATGCGATCGTAAAATTTAAAGCCATGATAGGGTTATGTTATAGCATTGTTTGGGTGTTTTCTTTATGATTAATAACTTGAATCTCACAGTTTTCTTTTTCCGTCTCCATTCGCTGGAACAAATACTTTTGAATTGGGCGACTGCTATTCTGAGTGATCCCGGATCTTTGGGACTGTGTTTCATGATATGGAATGGTTCTTTTTATTGTCTGGTCATACTTTTCTACATCAGTGAAATCTGTGTGTAAATGAATTTATATTTAATATAAATTGAGAGAATTTTTATTGGAAAAATAACATGTAAATTGTAGGGCCCCTGCGTTTAATTGCATTGTTGTTTAATAGGAAAACGATAAGGATTTTTACTGGACGTAATCATTGTGGTGCCAGTTGTTAGCAATAATCACTGCAATATAAACTTCTTATTTTAGTCAAGTAATTTGCAATGTAAAGGTAATGATACGGTTATAGGTTTTTAAATTGAATGTCCATTGATTTTAGCAGATGTAAATTCATTGTTCTTAATGGAATATGGTAATGTAAAGGTAACGATACGGTTAGGTTTTTAAATTGAATGTCCATTAGGTAACGATACGGTTAGGTAACGACAGGCGGGTAGTCAGTACTACTTATCGTCGTGTGATCATTGTTTGTGCATGTGGATACTGGTCAGGTGTCCTTGTCATCTTTTTATGTTCATCATGGTTGCATCTTATTCATTGTCGCGTGGCGACGCAGAGTCAAATGTGATGATGTTTCCTTTATACGTGCACACACAATTTTTAGACGCACACAAAAAAAAAAAAATTGCACTAGTTACTAGGGTTGGGTCGTTGTAACGAGGAGGCTGTTACATATGGTATCAGAGCAGGTTCGACCCGCGACTTGGGGTTCGCTACGGATTTCATTGACATGAGTTGGTTTTATTATACTATTGCAGATCCAGTTGATTGTGCGCATGCACAGTGATCATGGTTAGAGGATACCGCGGAGGTAGACGACGGGGTGCTTGGGAGGAGGCGCGACGCCTCCAGTAGCATCCACGCCTGATGGGTCTAACCCCAGGGAGGCGAGAAGGTTCTTGGGTAGGGGTGGATGGAAGTCGGCAATGTTGTTGGGATGATGAGTTCTTTTGAACGCATGTCCGAGGCATTGATTAGCCGCTTGGACTTAGATGAGGCCAGGGCACCGGCACCCACTGAGGTTCCGCCGCGCGCACCAGCCGATACAGGTAGCAGTCACCTTGAACTTGAGAAGGTAAAATTTCCAAAGTTCTTGGGTGCTCCGGACGGTGCAGCCACCGAGGCATGGTTGGAGGATATGGCGATGTGCTTAGAACTTTGCGCATATACCTCCAATGTGAAGGTCTCCATGGTTGTCTTTCAACTAAAGGGAAGTGCTCTTCTATGGTGGAAGACACTCGTGCCGCGGTTGAACATGGCCGTTGAAGACGTGTCATGGGAACTATTGAGGAACAGGTTCGAGAGAGGTGCCTTTCAGAGGAATGCATTGAGCGTCGGCTCAATGAGTTCAATGCCTTACCACAGGGAGGTCGTACGGTGCCCGAGAGTGAGGCACGTTTTATGGCGTTACTCCGATATGCTCCACACCTTAACCCTGAGAAGCTTAAGGTCAGCAGGTTCGTGTTGGGCCTTAACAGCAACCCGTGTGCAAAGGTTTATTATCTTTATGCCTTAAACCTTGCACGATGCGGTCTAGAAGGCAGTCAAACAGGATGAGTTTAGCTTCGCGGAGATGGCTTCGGGAGCCAAATAGAAGGTTGGAGGAAAGGTTATGGGCTATTCCCTTAACCTGGGAGAGTTTTACATGAGATTCAACTTGTACGTCACGATCCTAGGATCTTATGACGTCGTGGTTGGTCTGGAGTGGTGGGAAACGCATGAGGCGATTCTCAACTGTAAGATGAACAGTTGAGCTTGGTCGATGACAAAGGACAGAGACGTGTGATTGAAGGAAGGAACCAGGGAGTTTACCTGCAGTTCATCTCTTCCTTACAGATACAGAGGAGTATGCGCAAGGGGTGCAAACTCTATGCAATTCTTGCACTAAACGAGAAGGGAGTAGCGGAAGGTCTAGAACGCCTTCCGGTGGTGAAGGAGTTTGCAGACGCATATCCAGAGGAGTTGCCTGGGATGATACCGGAAAGGGAACTGGAGTTACCATAGACCTGAAACCGGAGACCGAACCGATAGCAAGAACGCCTTATCGGATGTCGACCCTGGAGATCCAAGAGTGGAAAATGCAACTGAAGGAGTTGTTGGACCTGGGACTGATACACCCTAGTGTGTCACCATGGGGTGCACCTATTATTTTCGCTCAGAAGAAGGGTGGATTGTGGAGGCTTTGCATTGACTTCCGTCAACTGAACAAGGCTACGATCAAGAATCAGTATCCCTTACCAAGAATTGACGATCTATTTGATCAAATGAAGGGTGCGACGGTGTTCTCCAAGATCGATTTGCGATATGGATATCACCAGTTACGGATCGAGGAGGAGGACATCCCTAAGACCACCTTTAAGATGAGATTTGGACATTATGAGTTTATTGTTTTTCCTTTTGGACTGACAAACGCCCCAGGGGTATTCATGAGTTTGATGAACGGGGTGTTCCGTGAATACTTGGACAAGTTCGTCCAAGAATTCATTGACGATATTTTGATCTACTCTCGGACGATGGAGGAGCATGACGAGCACTTGCGCTTGGTACTACAATGTTTACGTGAATACAAATTGTATGGGAAGTTGTCCAAATGCTCTTTTTACCAATCGAGGATTCACTACTTAGGGCATGTCATCTCCGGCGAAGGTATCGCCGTAGATCCAGCCAAGGTTGAGGCTATTATGGAATGGCTTGCGCCAATGAATTTCATAGAAGTGAATAGTTTTGTGGGATTAACAGGATACTATCGATGGTTAGTCAAGGGTTCTTCAAAGATAGCAAATCCGATCACGAAATTGCAGAAGAAAAACAAGAAGTTTGTTTGGACCGAGAAATTCGCGGAAGCTTTTCGGAGGCTTAAAGAGTTATTGACAACCACGTCGATACTAAAGGTCCCTGATAGGGACACAGACTTCTTGGTATGCATTGATGCATCCAAGGAAGGTTTAGGCGGAGTCTTGATGCAAGACGGGCGAGTGATTTCTTACATTTCGAGGAAGTTGAGAAGGCATGAGGAGAACTACGCGACGTATGATTTGGAGTTACTAGCCATCGTATATGCCTTGAAGGTTTGGAGACACTACCTTGTTGGACAAAAATTTGAATTAAAGACCAATCATTGTGGACTACAACACATTTTTACACAAAGCGACCTGAACGCACGACAACGACGTTGGTCGGAATTGCTTAGCGAATACGATTTCGAGATTACTTACATAAAGGGAACAGTGGACCGAGTGGCAGATGCTTTGAGTTGGAGTCCACACATATTTTCGGTGTTACCTCTTCAGAAAAATCTACGTGAGAAGATTCTCACCTTATAGAGTGATGATGACTGGTACACAGAAGTCAAGGATTTTATCGGACAAAACACAACGATGGTACAACGACATGAGGGATATTATTTGGATAACAATGGGTTATTAAGGTCTAGAGGTCGGATTTACGTACCGCCTAACGACGAGTTGAGGATGTTGATCCTGAGCCAGGCTCATAGAGCCATTTACATGCTGATTCTTTTGGAAAGGAATGAAGGCCGACATAGTCAACTTTGTGGCTAGATGTCTCGAGCGTCAGTAGGTAAAGGCTAAACATAGACACCCGGCAGGATTACTTCAACCACATGCCATTCCGAAATTGAAATGGGAGGTTATATCGATGGATTTTATTGTTGGATTACCACTGACGGCAAGGAGACACGACTCGATTTTTGTAGTAGTAGACACTCTAATGAAGAGTGCTCACTTTATTCCTGTGCGTACAACGTATCAGGCACCTGACATAGCGAGATTTTTTCATCAGTGATATTGTGAGGTTGTTTGGCATGCCTAAAAAGATTATATCTGATCGAGGATCGGTGTTTACATGATGATTTTGGATGAGTTTCCCAGAGGCATTGGGAACCCAACTTAATTTTAGTACTGTGTATCACCCAGAGACTGACGGGAAGACCGAACGAACGAACCAAACTTTGGAAGACATGTTGCGCATGTACAAGATGGACCAACAAAAGCATTGGGAGGAATTCTTGCCTCTAGCAGAGTTCGTGTACAACAACAGTTACCAAAGCACCATTAAGATGGCGCCTTTTGAGTTTCTTTATGGGCGACTATGTCGGACGCCCTTGAGTTGGGATTGGCTTGAGGATAGGGTCCTGGTGGGACCAGAAGTGATCCAAGAAATGGAAGAACAGATGCAATCCATAAGACAAAGGATTAAAGAAGCGCAAGATCGACAGAAGAGTTATGTCGATGTGCACCGAGTCGACCGTAGCTACGAGGTCTGCGATCGAGTCTTCTTGCGGGTTAAACTGCATAAGAGTTCCATCAAGTTTGGAAAGGGAGATAAACTCTCTCCTAGGTTCGTGGGACCTTTCGATATTGTGGAGAGAAAGGGGCCCGTGGCCTATCGACTAGCCTTGCCTGATTCGTTGAGGCGTATGCACGATGTTTTTCATGTATCTGTTTTGAGACATTATATTAACGATCCTACACATGTGATTGACCTGAGTTCCTTGCAGGTATCGGACGAGGGAGTGATCATGGCTGAGCCAGTCCACATCTTAGATCATCGCGTTCGACAGATACGATGTCGAACGGTAGATTAGGTTAAGGTCTAGTGGGACAGTTATAGTCCACACTCGGCGACCTGGGAGGATGCAGATGATATGCGTCAGCAGTTTCCATTTTTGTTTGATGGATAGACTTATGATAATGTGATACTTTATTTTTGCATTATACTGAGAAACTTCGGGACGAAGTTTAGACCAAGAGGGGGTGTATGTAACATCCCTCTCTGGCGCACTGAGAACACTTATTATTTGAGGACACTTGCTCGCAAGTGATCTGGACTTTTTGATGTTAGACATTTATGTTTGATTATGATGTGATTAACAGATGACATGATGTGTTACTATTTGATGTAGACAGGTGCAATTGACACCGTTTTATTGAGTGTGCAAGGTTTTTGACCTTGAGGATGCAGAGGCATCGGTAGAGCCCCCTTGGACTCCAGACTGAGTCAGGGAGTGTGCTTTTGGGTTGATATGTTTATTATGATGTTTAATTTGATTTGATGATTTGATGTTGGCATTTCTGACATGATTATTGGTGATGCAGGCCGATGATATCTTGTTGACTTGACTCACATATGGATTAAATGGGCCACACACGATTGCAAAGAGGTTGAGGGAGAGGGGTGGATAGCAGCCCTGCCACCGCCTGCTAGCACTCCCGCTGTGGCTCAAACTGTAGGTTAACGATTACCTAGTGCGAGAGGACCCATGATGTCGTGAGGGACGACTGCGACAGTCGCTCACGATGATTCTAAGGGACGCGCAATAAGGCGGGGGCCTTATTCCTTAGAGCCCTTAGTCTCCTACTAGTTCACCTAGTACAGTGTTGACTCCAGGGGTTATAGAGGTCTACCAATCAATTCAGTTGGCGAGTGGCACCCTTGGAGCACGTGGTGCATCTTGAAGGGCACGTCGCACAAAAGAAACTCAGTTGGCGAGTGGCACCCTTGGAGCACGTGGTGAATCCTGAAGGGCATGTCGCCAAAAGAAATTCCAGAGGCGAGTGGCACCCTTGGCGCACGTGGTGCGACCTGAAGGGCACGTCGCGACAAAGGTGGTTGAAGGAGTCAGCCTAATTAGCCCTAAGTCATGAGCACCTGAATAAAACTATAAGCAATTCCCTTAACCAGCCATCGCCTAACTCAGAATCTAAACCCTAAGCCTAAGACCTTCTAGAAACCGAGGGGAAGTTTAGTGTGGCTTTAACAATTGAAAATTTAAAAAAAATAAGGGAAAACAAAAACTCAGACCATCACCCTCTCATTATCCTTGTCTACTTAATTAAACTATCCTCCATCACCTTGACCTTCCAGTATCCATCTCCCTTTTACTTGTCTAGTTCACATTACTATATCGCCATCCCTCCCCGTATTTCCTCTTTATTTGTTTTATGTATTACATTTATTTTTCCCCTATACTGGTTTGCCACCACCTTAATCTCTCATTATCCTATATATATACATATATATTAATGGTAAATTAAATGATGGACAAGGATAAACTACAAAGATGAATGCATGCTTATAACTAGAAAAATGAAAATACATATATGTATATTTATTTTATAAACAATTTTAAACAAATAAAGTTAAGCATGTAAAATTAAAAGGAATTGAATAATGAGTGCACATACTTTATGAGTTTTGAAAAGAAAAATAAAATAATATAACCAAATAAATAAAAAAGAAAAGTAATAATTTCAAAAGGGAAAAAGGGGGGGAAAACCTAAGAGAAAAGAGAATTAGAGTTTGAGTCTGAATAAAAGAAAAAGAGGAGGGGGAAAGAAAGGACTTTTTGCTCAGATTGGTATGGTTATGCTGTGAGAATAGAGACTGACTGATTTCTGGTAGGAGTTGGGGATTCTCAGTAGACTTGAGTGGTAGCTGAGCCTTGGAGGCGAGCTGAGAATCTAGTTACTCTCTGATTGTGTGTGACCCCTTTGCGGCTCGGGGGCTGAGGGGGAAGAAGAGTACCCCTAGCGTTTGGCTGGGAGGTACCGATGAGTTCATGGTGGTCGGCAAGCAGGAGCTGGAGCAGGAGCAGCGGAAGCACAGGAATTGTTGCGGCAAGCGATGAGGCAAAGGTACGCTTTGGGTTTCTAGAGTAGAGTGCTTTATGAATTTTGATAGAGCTACAGTTTTCCTGATTGATAAACAGTGATTCGCCCAGCCGTCTCACCCTAGCTGTTTTAGTCACGTAACTCACTATCCTTGTAGATTGGCTTACGGTGATGCTAGCTCAGCAATGACTTCATATTTTTTAGTAGGACTATCTCTTAGTTTTACTGAACAGTGTTTCATTTTTATCTTGGACATCAGTCTGGCAGTTACTTCACCCTTACCTCTGAATGATAGCGCTCCATTTATTTTGTTGTGTTAGCCGCCTTGCCTCGCTTATAATATGAACCCCTGAGTTAGACAGCGTTCCCTAAAGCATAGATGCCACAGTTGGAAGGATTCAGATAGCGCTGTTGTCGGCTTAAATAGTTTTCCTGGCAAGAATAAAAATAAAAATAAAAAGGGTCTGGGATTACCAGTACACGCGGCTCCTGCAGATAACATTTGAACTTAAGCCTTCAACACTTACTATAAACCCTCTCAGCACGTCTCTCTCTCTCTCTCTCTCTGCCACCTTGCTGGGGTAAATCATTGTAGGATACCCACGGATTCGACACCCTTCCCTGCAAAAATTTAGGTGTGTTTCATGTTGCGTAGTTGGGTGCTTAATCCTCTATGTGTTGGTGTTCCATTTATCGTGAGTGGATTAATTAAGTTGTTTTTATAGATCCTCTGAGCGAGTGAGAAGGTCACATTTTATGAATAAGTGATAGGTTGTTTTTGATCGAACCTCGGAACTGTGGGAGAGGAAACCGAGTCCACCCAAGGGTCAGGATTCGGTGTGAGGAACCTACCAAGATGCAGTCAGTTCTCTGTTATATAGAAGCAGTGTTTATTGTAAAGCGACGGGGTCTACCTTTATGTCAATCTGCACCAACCCAACCACTGCTCTTAGAGAGGCGAAGTTTGGATCGATTTTCGTTGTCGGGAGAAACCTAAAGTCACTGCAGGGTTCAAGCACCTGTGAAACCTAAGAATAGTCACTGCCAAGGAGTAAAGCTCCGAAGCTTGATTCGCAGCCTCATTGAGGCCTTCCTCTCTGTGCTCCACCTCATGATTCTAGCCGTTGGGGAAGGATCTTGCACGTTCTGATGTTGTAAATTCTGGGTTGGGTTAGTGGATTAACGCTGTGTTTTAGGGCTGTGTATTTCTGGTGCAATAAAATGAATCTCTGCAACTTAATTCAACCGCCTAACTCACCTCTTCTCTCTCTAGCCGGTAGAGTCCAATCGTAACCCTTCTCCCTGCCCTTGAATTAAAATTCGTATCTCTTACCTCTGCCGGCGCGTGATGTACGGTGGTGAAGAAATCGTCCACGACACAGTCAGAAAGTTCTGAATAGACAACCTGGTTCAGACAGTTGCCACCTCAATAGGTTCCCTTGATTATTAAATTCCGGCATGCACGCACAACTTTAATTGCTAGTTATTGATTTTTGTGCTTGGCATCGTGGCTGGGCTACGAATTGCTGCAACTGTAATGTATTGTTATGTTGTAAGGTGTGGTTACAGTATTATAAAGCTTCTGTAATACGCAAACGTAACTCTTCATACCTGTTGAACAAATAATAGTAATAATTGTATATGCAAGCTAAATGCAAGGTTAGTGTTGATAACAATGGAGATTTTATATTTAATTATTCGCACTGTTATTTTCCATATATATAGTTATTGTTATTTTATGTTGTTGTTTCGAAATTATATTGGAAATGAAAGCAGGGTTAGATCGGCTCCAGAAATTACTACTTAGCTGGCTTCATGATCAACCTCTACTATTGTACTTACAACACTTCTGGAATGAGAAGCCTTTTTGGTTAATTGGCTAGGCAGTGAAATTATTCTACTGTTTATTTATAAGCCTTTCCCATTTGAAAATAATTTGTTAGCTTCCTCGTCGATGATTTTTATTTACAATACAACTGCATTGGAAGGACACTAGTAGTTAAATTACAATGCTAGGAAATTCTTCTGCAATCCAATTTATCATATGTTTTCCTGTGAATTAATTCATTATAATATTCATCGATTATTTTATTTACCATGTCCTTGAATGATAGCCTTTATTAGTTAGATCACAGGTGCTATCTCATTATGAAACTAACGATACAATCATTTTCGGTCAGATTTTGGTAGTTCCACGGTCGTTTCCATCATTCACGCTTGAGGTCCACCCTTTTTAAAACAATGCGATCGTAAAATTTAAAGCCATGATAGGGTTATGTTATAGCGCTTATCAGGTGTTTTCTTTATGATTAATAACTTGAAGCTCGCAGTTTTCTTTTTCCGACTCCATTGGCTGGAACAAATACTTTTGAATTGGGCGACTGCTATCCGGAGTGATCCCGGATCTTTGGGACTGTGTTTCATGATATGGAACGGTTCTTTTTATTGTCTGGTCATACTTTTCTATAGCAGTGAAATCTGTGTGTAAATGAATTTATATTTAATATAAATTGAGAGAATTTTTATTGGAAAAATAACATGTAAATTGTAGGGCCCCTACGTTTAATTGCATTGTTGTTTAATAGGAAAATGATAAGGCTTTTTACTGGACGTAATCATTGCAGTGCCAGTTGTTAGCAGTAATCACTGCAATATAAACTCCTTATTTTAGTCAAGTAATTTGCAATGTAAAGGTAATGATACGGTTATAGGTTTTTAAATTGAATGTCCATTGATTTTAGCAGATGTAAATTCATTGTTCTTAATGGAATATGGTAATGTAAAGGTAACAATACGGTTAGGTTTTTAAATTGAATGTCCATTGATTTTAGCATATGTAAATTCATTGTTCTTAATGGAATATGGTAATGTAAAGGTAACGATACGGTTAGGTTATTAAATTGAATGTCGATTGATTTTAGCAAATAGAATGTAAATTCATTATTCTTAATGGAATATTGTAATGTAAAGGTAATGATACGGTTAGGTTATGAATTGTTACCATAATGCCATTTGGTTATAGCAAGTAGAATGCAAACTCATTATTTTAATGGAATATTGTAATATAAAGGTATTGGTACGTTTAGGTTTTGGAATATAGCCTTAGTGTCTTTTGGAGTTTAGCAAGAAAAAAGGTAAACACCTTATTTTTAATGGAGTACTTGTAAGATAACGTCACTATAGGGATAGGGTATGGCAAGGTTACTATAGGTTCATTGTTATTCATAACTTTTAGAAGGTAAAATCCTAATTATGTGGTTGGAATATTATTTTACTATGATAGTGATGGTATGGCTATGTCTAGGGATTGTTCATGAAATTCCTGGTGTTGATATCCTTAAAGAGATATAGTGATGATATTCGCAAAGTTTATGGAATGAAATGTTAGTGAGATGAACGTAGGGTACTGGGACGTACAAGGATGGAATTATGAGGTAGGGTCATCTTTAACGTTGTGTTGTGCATTATCTTATGTTAATACTAATATTCAAGGGGATGTACATGCTTTTGGGGCCATCTTTTAAGGTGTTGATATCGCAGATTATTTATATGTGTTATGCTTTAGGTAATGATCGATTGATCAAATAGCGCGCCTGGGAATCAAAGGGATTCGTGCATCGAGTTGGTTGCGGTTGGATAGTTTACGTTCTTCAGACACCTTGTGCCCTGGTAATTTCATTTGAATTGAAGAATGTTTAAGTGTTTAGATTTTTGGTTGCGCACCATGCACCATGTCGGATTGATTTCTAATTCTCGCTCGCCATTGAAGGGATATGATATTGTATTATTATGATTGGTTGCCTTGGGTTGGTCTGATGAAAGTCCTTAGCTTAGTGGGATTGTTGTCGTTGTATGGAGGGTTGTAGACACCTCCACGTTCCTCAGAACAGTCATCGCCCTTGAGACCTTAATGGTTAAAATCGATGGGAACCCGGGGCTTGAGCGTTTCTTATGGGTCTTGGAGGTCCTAACCATCGCAGGGTAGGACAGGCGGGTAGTCAGTACTACTTATCGTCATGTGATCATCGTTTGTGCATGCAGATACTAGTCAAGCATCCTTGTCGTATTTTTATGTTCATCATGGTTGCGTCTTATTCATCGTCGGGTGGCAACGCAGAGTCAAATGTGATGATGTTTCCTTTATACGCGCGGACACAATTCTTAGAAGCACACAAAAAAATAAAAATTGCACTAGTTACTAGGGTTGGGTCGTCGTAACGAGGAGGCTGTTACATACACTAGGAGAAAATAACAGCCATTAGGGAATGGCCTACTCCAAAAACACTCACAGAACTGAGGGGATTCTTGGGCCTATGCACATACTATAGGAAATTTGTCAAAGAGTTTTCTCAACTGTGCGCACCCTTGACTGACACGACCAAAAAGGGGTCCTTCAAATGGAATTATGAGGCCCAAGTCATGATGGAGAAAATGAAAGAGGTCATGAGCACCTGCCCAGTTCTAGCTCTTCCTAATTTCGGCATACCCTTCGCTTTGGAGTGTGATGCCTCGGGGGAAGGTATAGGGTCCATGTTGATGTATAACAGGCACCCCCTTGCCTATGAAAGTTAGAAACTCAGGGGTCTTGAACTACTTTACAACATTTACGACAAAGAAATGTTGGTTATCATGCATGCACTAGCCAAATTCAGGCAATATTTGGTAGGTGAAAGGTTTGTGGTCAAATTAGACCATAATAGTCTTAAATATCTATTGGAGAAGAAGGATTTGAATGAAAGACAACAAAAATGGGTAAGAAAAATACAAGCCTACTGTTGTTGGGTATTCTACTCTACGGACTAATAATCTAGGGCTCTAAACTTATACGTAGAAAATGACCCTTAAGATTTAATTTTTAACCTCCTACCCAAAATCTCAACCCCTTTTCTCAGGAAAACACGGGAAGAATAAACCAACCTTTTTCCGACGGTTGAATTAGATCCTCCGTTGAGTTATTATCTCCTTGCTGCTGCTGCTCCTTCCACAAAGCTTCCTGCAATCAAGACAAACTACGCATGCATGCTACTGATCTACTAGGGGGTTAGAGATAAAACATGAATCAAATAACATAGATGAGGCTCATGTATTCGGGACGGGAAAAGTATCTTTTTCATTAATCTCAATATGAACCAACTTACAATGATTTCTGAGATCGGCCACCGTTCCACGATCCTGATCCAGGGCTCTTCCTCTTATTTTCTGTCCTCCAACTGCTGCTTCTTGATTTTCTCCTAAAGCTTGAGGCAAGGCTAAAGGGTTGGGACAAAACTGGCTTGGCAATTTGGCAGAGTTCCTTTGCTATGATTTTCCCCTTTGAATAGTACCCCTACCCCTCCTTTAATAGGCTAGAAGGAGCTAGGGTTTTTGGCGAACTCTCGGCCATGCATGGCTCGGAGTTCCAGTTAACTGACAAAAAGCCTCGTGTCCCGGCGGAAACTTTCCTGATTTTTAGCTTTGTTAGGTACCCGCGGGCTGTTTTGGGTTAGCCCGCGGATGCCCGCGTGCAGTATAAGTACAGCAAGCGGATGCCCACGCCCAGTGAGAAGTTAGGGCGCGGGTTGCTTGTTTTAAGTGGCTTTTTGAGGATTTGTTCAGCAAGGCTTTGGCTAGGAAGAGGCATGAGTTGGCCTGATGCCAGGTAAACCTGTGTAGTGCAT
>ML793207.1:260731-278545 GCA_009831015.1 Picea engelmannii | reverse complement strand
AGGACCTCAAACGGATTCGAGACCCACGAAGCTCCGTGGCAAGTGCTAACGACGGAATCCCTTAACAGATCCTCTATATGTGTTCTCCACCACGTTCGGTCCAGCTTTGGAGGGGTTATCTCCGCTGCCTTTCCTTACGCGACGTCGTGTTTAGCCCCTGTGTTAGAGGGGGGTCCTGAATAGCTTTCTGTAACCGAACTTCTACACTCCCTAAATGACAGACTCCAATGTTTCGTTTGGGTGGCCTTGGAGAATTTACTCTCCAACCTATTCCAAGGCCCTAGCCTGAGCTAATGAGTCCACCCTACAAACAGAAAAGTCTAGTTGATTTTATTAAGCATTGCTTTTAGTGGGCTTTTTGAATCTCAAGGTGCGGAGGTGAAACTGATGGTGTGTAAAGCAGACTTAAAGAAAAATGCACAGAAATGCTGAAAACAAACTTTTTCTAAAATGCAAAACCAACAACTTTTCGATGAAAAGACTTCTTTTCTTTTTCAGATTTACTAAGATTTTATGCAGTAAATGAAAAGGACTTTCGCTCAGATCTGCGAGCTACTTATACTAGATGTGCACTGAAAAACTTATGCAAAAGACTTCTTTCCAAGCTACCGCTGCAACAACTCAATCCTCAATCCAAGAAGAAAAATGAAGCAAAAGATTGTTTTTTATTTCGTTGTAAAATCACACAACAAGGAAAAATGATGACAAGTTCAAAACCAAGAGAAATAAAAGAAAAACTCTGGCTTAAAGCGTAGATCGCAAATAGAATCAGAGCATGAAATTGCAACCAAGCAATCTCAACGACACCAACTCCCACACTTGCCTAAAAACCATAAAATAAATGTTTTTTCTATCAAAAAATCTAAAATCAAGCGCAAGCTAAGGGGGAAATGCCCTAACCTGCTGACTGTGCAGCCCCAGACTCCAAACCTCTGAGAGGAGCTCTTTTTACTGAAGGAGGGGATGACTGCCCCCACCCCAGCTGAAAAAACTACCTAACAGACCCACGGCTGTCACCAAAACAGCCTGCGGGTACCCGCGTGCTAAGCTTAAGCAGGCTGCGGATATCCACGTGCTAAGCTTAAGCAGACCGCGGGTATGTTTAAAAACTAAGAAAAATTAGACACAGACAATCTAGGCCTGAGAAAGGCTTCTGGTATTGACAACCAGAGTCTCTGACAGGTTCAGATGCTATCACTATGACGGAAAAAAAACAAAGTTGTAAAAAGGGGTAAAACTAATGTGAAGCAACACACAAAAAAGAAAGAATGAAACTCCAGACTATAACCCAATTCAGACCCAGACAGGATCCAGAAAGCCCCCTGAGAAGACAAGCTTCTGACAGGGGAAGAGGGGACTGCCTCTTAAACCTCCTGGTCACTACACGCTACTGAAACCACTACAGGACGCGGATATCCGCGTGCTGTAGAAGGTTAGGGCGCGGGTCACCCGCGGGCAGGGCTTCTGCAGGCCGCGAGTACCTCTGTGTGTCCAGAAAAGAAAAATGTCGAGCGTCAGTGAAAGAGAACTGGTATTAACAACCAGGCTCTCTGCTAGCTTTCGACTAACAGAAAACAAAAAACAGCAAAGAAACTAAAATTTAATTCTCTAAACTACCAAAAGATCTTTCACCAAACCAAGAGACCCTAAGAGCAAAATATCCCCAGCGGAGTCGCCAATTCTGTTGTTGGGTATTCTACCCTACGGACTAATAAGCTAGGTCTCTAAACTTATACGCAGAAAATGACCCTTAAGATTTAGCTTTTAACCTCCTACCCAAAATCTCAACCCCTTTTCTCARGCAAACACGGGAAGAATAAACCAACCTTTTTCCGACGGTTGAAGTAGATCCTCCGTTGAGTTATTATCTCCTTGCTGCTGCTGCTCCTTCCACAAAGCTTCCTGCAATCAAGACAAACTACGCATGCATGCTACTGATCTACTAGGGGGTTAGAGATACAACATGAATCAAATAACATAGATGAGACTCATGTATTCGGGACGGGAAAAGTATCTTTTTCATTAATCTCAATATGAACCAACTTACAATGATTTCTGAGATCGGCCACCGTTCCACTATCCTAATCCTGGGCTCTTCCTCTTCTTTTATGTCCTCCAACTGCTGCTTCTTGAGTTTCTCCTAAAGCTTGAGGCAAGGCTAAAGGGTTGGGACAAAACTAGCTTGGCAATTTGGCAGAGTTCCTTTTCTATGATTTTCCCCTTTGAATAGTACCCCTACCCCTCCTTTAATAGGCTAGAAGGAGCTAGGGTTTTTTGTGAACTCTCGGCCATGCATGGCTCGGAGTTCCAGTTAACTGACAAAAAGCCTTGTGTCCCGGCGGAAACTTTCCTGATTTTTAGCTTTGTTAGGTACCCGCAGGCTGTTTTGGGTTAGCCCGCGGATGCCCATGTGTAGTATAAGGACAGCAAGTGGATGCCCGCGCCCAGTGAGAAGTTAGGGCGCGGGTTGCTTGTTTTAAGTGGCTTTTTGAGGATTTCTTCAGCAAGGCTTTGGCTAGGAAGAGACATGAGTTGGCCTGATGCCAGGTAAACCTGTGTAGTGCATTTTAGGGTTATAACACCTACGAATTTGACATTGAATTCGTCAATAAAAGAACAATGCAGTGGTCGATGCATTATCCAGAAGGTCATCCATTTTTGCCATGTCTGATATGTCAGTCGACTGGAAGGAACACTTGATAGTGGAATATGCAAAGGATCAGTTCGCTTGTCAATTGTTGGATGGGCAAATACAGGATGAGAACTTCAGGGTCATAAATGACCTCATCTATTACAAAGGTTGGATCTTTTTAGTTCCTGGATCAGCTCTCAAAGCTAAGATCCTGCATGCATGTCATAACTCACTAGTAGCAGGGCATCAGAGCATCAGTAAGACATACAGGCAAGTGAGAGAAAGGTTTGCATGGAAAGGCCTCAAGGAATATGTGATGAAGCATGTCAAAGAATGCACTACATGTCAAGAAAACAAGGATGAGCACACACACCCTGCAGGACTGTTGCAGCCCTTACCTATTCCAGAGCACAAGTGGGAAAGTATATCCATGGATTTCATCACTGGGTTGCCCAGAGCACAGGGGAAAGATTGCATTTTCGTGGTGGTAGACAGGTTGACAAAGTTTGCACACTTTTTTCCCATAGCCATAGACTTCAGTGTAGCACAAGTGGCTGATTATTTTTCAAAGAGGTGTTCAAACTACATGGCCTACCCAAAACCATCATCAGTGACAGGGACAACAGATTCATGAGTATGTTTTGGCAGGAGTTGTTTAGATTAGTGGGTACTACATTGACTCCTAGTACTAGCTATCACCCTCAGATGGATGGTCAGACTGAGATAGTCAATAAATGGGTGGAAGGTTACCTTAGAAACTACATAGCAAGACAACAGAAAGCATGGGTAAGATGGTTACATTTGGGAGAATATTGCTACAACACCACCCAATATATGTCCATTGGCATGTCACCCTTCACCCTTCAGATCTTTATATAGCTATGATCCTTTATCATTTGTGAAGATTTCATTTGGTGACAATGGGGCTCCGATGGTACAGGATTGGATACAGCAGAGCCAAGAAATTCTCAGGGAATTGAAGGATCATTTACAGAGGGTGCAAAACCAACAAACGGTCCAAGCAGATAAGAATAGAGTTGATTGTACCTTTGAGGTTGGTGATGTTGTCTATTTGAGGTTGCAACCATATAGGCATGCCTCCATTAAAAGAAGCGGAGTGGAGAAACTGCAACCACGTTTCTTTGTACCTTACAGAGTCAGCAGGAGGATAGGGGCAGTAGCTTATGAGTTGGAGCTTCCACAGGGTAGCAAAATTCACAACGTCTTCCATGTCTCATGCCTTAAGAAATCCCTCAGTCAACATGTCAGGCCTATTGAGGCATTACCTCCCATGGATGAGGAGGGACAACTTGTTTTGATTCCAGAGGAGGTGTTAGAAGTCAGAGAGAAGAGGCTCTGAAACCAAAGCATCAAAGAGTATCTGATCAGGTGGAAGGATTTACCCATTGAGGATTCCACTTGGGAGCAGGAGCATGTGGTTAGAGAAGCAGGTTTGGAATTTCTTGAGGACAAACAATTTCAAGCAGGGGAGACTGTAATGTCCTCCACCTCTTAGAGAGGTGATGAGGAGACTCAGTGGCCTGGGCACCCCCACTAGGTCATAGTCTCACACTGAGGGGGGAAAAGTCAAGAAGTTAAAAGTTATATTTTTAAGTTGAATTAAGAAAGGAAAAGGATAAAGGAGTAAAATATAACTCAACAAAAAAATAGAAGATTAACCCTGGGAGTTAACCTAACTCAACAGAGAATTAGAAGGAAAAGTATAAGTAAGAGGCTGGGGTGCACCTATTATTCAGTATGGTTTTGGATTAGCATTTTCTATTGCTCTTGAGCATTCAGTTTGGGGGTTTTGTTGTACAAACCCTTGGGAGCAACTCAGTGGTGAAATATCCACTCACCTTGTTCCACATCTTGGTCTCGGGAATGAAAGACTCCTCCTCACCATTCTAGTATTAGAGCCAGTTCATCGAGGGAGGTTCAATCAAGCTTATCCTGAGGGCATAGGGCCATTCTGACAGTTGGGTTTTTTGCAGGTGCAAGACCATTAGTTTGAGGGCTTTCTGGAGGGTTATAATCATTCTACATTTGTCTACAGATTGGGACGTCTTGGAGCCATAGGGGACGTCCTGTAATTCAGTAAAACTCAGATCTAGGGAGATCTGCTTGATATCTGAGTCTGTAACTTATCCCACGGGATTCTCATAGCCCGATCTATTTTCTTGGAGAGTTTCATAGCATTTGGAGGCCTCCTTCATCAAGGCCAAACCAACTAGGGTTTCAGTCATCCAGTGGGGCACCCCATTCAATGGGAAATTCAGATCTATGGAGATTGAGAGGGATCTTGGAGATTCAGACACCTGGGTTATTCTTACCATCAACCGATCTATCAATTGGAATATTTATTAGGGTGATTGGACACTTTTGGCAGCAAGGCTGAGTTATTGAGGTTTTCATCCTTCTATTGGAGCGTGGCATTCTTCAGCTGGAGAGTTTGGCATTCGAATCTGCTAGTATTGATATTCATTTCTTATTCATCCTTTGGAGGCATTATTTTGTATTAGCGGGAGCATTTTGTAGTAGCTCATATCTATTGCTTGTACGACCATCTGAGGTTTATGCCAGATCGGCCATCTATTGTATTGATCTTACATTTCTCATAATAAAAAGGTCAGATCTTTGCTTGTGCTACTACATCTTGAATATATTGTGACCTCCATGTGTTGATGAATCTTGTATGCACTTAATAACTCAATAAATTAGTAGTAGTTAGTGATTCCAAGAAAGAATTTGGCTTGGGATCATTACATGAAGTTTCCTGAAGGGTGGGTGTATGTAACAACCCTAGTCGAATATATGCTTAGGGATTATTAAGTAAAAATTTACTAGGTAATTAATTTTTCTAACATGTTATTAACTAAACAAAGATTGGTATAATGATATTAATTAAATATTTATTAACTAATCAATTGTTATAATTTTGATTAATTAATTACCTATTACATTCAATGACATGGTTATTAAATTTAAGAGGGTTAATAAGTTTAATTGTTTAATTAAAGGATTACATATACGGAGGGGATAAGAAGCATTAAATGTAAGGATAAGAAACATTAATAATCGGGTGAGACATTAACTAAGAGGATAAGATAATGAATGTATGGATAAGGAAGTAAATGAGGAGGAAAGGGTCGGTGAAGGAGGGATAGGAGAGGAGGAAGCTTATGGAAAGAGGGGGAATTTTTGGATGGTTCTCTTGGATTTGTTGGTTGAGAGTTTGAGTTCTGTAGTTGGGGGAAGGATCATTACAGGGGGGCACCGGTTTGCTGGGGGTTTTGGGCACGGGGGCCAGGATATCCATATGGTATCCTGGAGCTAGGAAGCTAGACAGGCTGCTCCTAGATGGAATGGAGGAAACACAGTTTTGTAATGAACCTCCTCGTTACGACAACAACTCTGATAACAAGTACAAATTTTTCGATTTTTTTTTTAAGGTGTGTGCGCTCATGTAAAAAGAAACAGACACACTGGAACCTACGATGCCACCCAACGGTTAACAAGATGCACCCACAATGGTCACAATAAGAAGACATAAGGCACACACCAAGCAACTACAAGCATGAACGACCATAGACATAAGGCGCACACCAAGTAACTGCAAACATTTTATGACATACTGGGTTATGCACGGTACAGACACAAAAAGGAAGAATCTGAAGTAGTAGATTTTACTATTTTTGCACAAGAAAGCAGGGAATTTAATCTTAGTTCTCTGCTCCGGAGAGAGAGAAGGTCAGATAGGCTCCTGGCCGTCTGCTCAGGCAGAAACTAGTAATCTCCGTCAGGAGTGTCGCAAGAGTGGAACCCTACCTTTAAAGGGCCCGGGACTCTTGATACGACACTGGATTATTTACACAAAAATATTTACACACCCCAACTTATGTACTAAGCTACATGGAGGTGTATACATCCCACCCGACACAAGCAGACCAAGCAACGAAAGGTTTACCAACCTAGTACCACCTTAATTTTAAAGAACAACACCCTTTCTTTACTAACTCAGAATAATTTCGTTGTGCTTAATTCAAGAACATTTCAACATATAAGTTCCTCATTAACAATAAACATTACAATTCAGTTATCATGAAATAATAAACACATTACATTTATATCACATTAACCTTGCGAAATAACAGGCTCCTTCATCAATAGGTGATATCCATAAAAGTACAACTACAATACCTTTTCATAAATGACAAAACCATGGTATAACTTAATCAATAACCTTGCAAGTTATCCGTCACATTAAGACTACCATATCTTTACCACAATTGACGGCACCATTGTATATTTTAATCAAGTAACCTTGCAATAATCCATTGCATTAAAACTACCTTATCCTTACCAGCATTGACATAACTTGAACACTAGCATTAACCTACCATTTCCTAATCATTAACATGAAACAACAATAATATTAGCATTGCCTTACCCGACGCATACAATCATCATCCTTTGCATCAATTATTACTCTAAACCAATAATAACATTAGCCTTAAACATTTACCATAAAACAAATATCATTAATATTAACTTTGACCATAAGCATTAACATTGGGCATTACATTCAATGGCACCTATAAAGAATCCAAACTTTATGAAAAGGGAGTTAAAACTATTCCCTTTTTATAACACTAAAACCCAAGACATCATATGAAATGAGAAGAATTCTTTTAAGTAATTTCAGAGGGAACAAGATATACGTTTATATTCCTTTAGAAGAACCCTTGTTTAATATACAATAAAGAGTCAGGCATCGATTATGTCATCTAAGGTTAAACCCCATGATTTTAAGGGATTATTTTAAAAATAAGACTTGTTCATACCTAATTGTATATTGATGTATAGATTTTCAATTTAAGGAGAAAATATATAACATAATACCACGTTGTAATTGTCAATGTATGCACAAAGAAATATGTAAAGGTATCTATTTTTGATTAATTAATATAGAAAAATACAACTATACACACAAATGAATAACAGGCTTACAGCCATGATAAACCAATGTAAGTAAAATCCTTTCCTCTATTATTTTAATTTAAAAATTAACTTAAGGGTAGATACGTAATCCAGTGCAAGTGATGATCCAGAAATAAAGTATAAACAAATTCATGAAATTTCGGCAATAGGGAAAACGCCCCTTGGGTGGTTCTCATTTATTACAGAGAAAGGAGGGAAACTTCAATTTGAAACTCACCATTTATCATGCAAAAGGAAAAATCTCCCATAGGAAGCTGGCATTAAAATCAAGCAGATTTAGGACTCAGTTGACCTAACTCTAACTAAGGATTTTAAGAGGGTCCATAAAATACAATAAGGAGACCTGCAATTTTCTCGGGACACAAAAAAGAATCAGTTCTAACTAACTATAAACACACTTGAAACTGTTTGCTTAAGGACTCAGCTAGGCACAGGTGAAACATGGAGTGGAACAAGGGTGAAGTTGTAGTCAAAGAGGATTGGGAAGAGAACTATGAAGGGTTGGCGTTACACCCTCCAAAACACTCTGCCAGGATGAATTGTCACTCACGCTAGAGAAGGGACTATGTCTAAGTCGACAATGACTGTCAAAGGAATCCGCAGAGGGATCATACGGGTGGTGGAGCACAAAATTCAAGGGAGCATGGGTAAGAGGGACTTCGCTGGAATAAATAAAAAAAAGGAAGAGTGGTTGAACACAACCCTAACCAACGCAGCAAGCAGAATGGTTCTGTCTCAGTCGAAGGATAGTCGGGCCGGGACAGTCACGCCATCCCTTACACCCAAGTTAGCTCCGACGGCCAATAAGAGAGGATGCCCACAGGCCTCGTGTTCGTTATGGAAGACTGGGCTTATGCTGGTGAAATGCAGAGGGAACACAGACCACTAAAGACGCCCATCGAAATACTAAACATCGTCATAACGAATGCCCAAAATGCAAACAGCAACGCAGTCACTAACCTCATGAAATCACAATTTAATGTCGTTGTCAAGGGAAATCACCAGAGAAGGGGTACCCCAATGCGTAGAAATAAACAAGGCACCTAAAATAAGTTACCACAGTAAACGTGAATAAAAAATCAATAGCCAACAATAAATCACGATTCAGGATAAAAAGGGATGGTGAATCCATGGCTACCAGAGGTGAGATTAATTCGCGGGGCCAGGTTCTGAACGAATTCGACCATGAAATAAATAAAATGAAAATGCAATCCAAGGGTTTAAGCATGTAGGTCAGGGGTGAAGGACGCAGAGGTGTAACTCTCGCTAAGGGAGCGACGCTAAGGTAGAATTGCCCACGGGGTGGTAAAAATGCCCAAGGAAATGTAAAAACGCCCCAGCAATATAAAAAAAAAAAATACCCATGGTCCAATGAAAAATTCCAGAACATTAAACAATAAAAATTACACAGTCCCGCACAATAATTAAACATTTACACCATCCAGAACGAGGAATAATAAAAAGGGTTGCACAATCTAGAGTAAATTTCACAATGCCATTACCCCCATCACAGCAAGAACTCGAAATTCCCTTTTACTTATCTAGTTGATACAGTTCTCAACATAATTTATAATGCATTATTCTTAATAAAATAAATGAGCGTACCTTTGCCTTGACGTCTGCCTCGAATGAAGTCCGCGCACTCCTTGCCGCTCTCACTCGCCGACCGTCGAGACCTCACCGGTACCTCCCATCCAATCTCTAGGGGTACTCTTCTTCCCCCTTAGCCCCCCGAGCCGCAAAGGGGCCACACACAGTCTAGAAGGTATACCTAGCTTCCCAGCTCGCCTCCAAGGCTGAGCTACCACTCTAATCCCAGCTGAGAAAGTCCCAATTCCTCACAAGCAATCAGTCCAGACCAAATTATACAGCATAACGATACCTAACAACCCATCCTTCATTTTCCCTCATCCCCCTTTCTTTTATAGAGTTTTCAGCCCCCCCTTGCCCTAATCACATTTAATTTAAGGTTTTTTTGAAAACCCTCTAAAAATTCTTTGTCTTACAAGCATCACTCATCCCCCACGTTTCTCCCAAAATCATTTCCCTAATTTTATTATTCCCTTTCTTTTTTTCTTTTTTTTTTAAAACCAAAAAGGTAAATGTGCTAATTAATCCTTTAATTTTTATTTTTTTTAAATTCATAACTTTTTAAACTCCCGCACGTTAAATAATTTCATTACTTATTAATTGTCTATGTTTCCTTATTACTTAGTTTCCCTGTTTTATTAATCCCTCCCTTTTTTTTAAACCAAAAAGGTAAATGCACTAAATAATCTTTTCAATTATTATTTATTTAATATCTTTTGTTATTTCACAAGTTAGGGATTAATTTCCTCTTTGCAAATTTTTTAAATCCCTAGTTTAATTAAATCCTTACTCTCTTTATTTACCCCAATAATTTTATGAAGACCTAACTATTTCTTAGGTGGGTTCTTGTTTGAATTGTTATTTTTATTCCAGGGTCTGTTCTTAAGGTTAGACTAAAATTTTAGCCTAAAAGTTTTAGATTCTGTACTTAGATTCTGAACTGGGCGACACTGGGTTAGGGGAGTTGTTTAAGGATTTCTTAAGGCATTATTGTCTTAGGGCTATTTAGGTTTGCTTTCTTCATCCACATCAATGCGACGTGCTCTTCTGGATGCACCACGTGCTCCAAGGGTTCCACTTGCCTCATTCATTTCCTTTGCGCGACGTGCCCTTTAGGATGCACCTCATGGTCCAAGGGTGCCACTCGCTTCTTGTGTTTCTTTAGTGCGACGTGCCCTTCAGGATGCTCCACGTGCTCCAAGGGTGCCACTCGCCAACTGGACTGATTGGTAGACATCTATAACCCCTGGAGTCAACACTCTTCCAGGTGAACTTGTGGGAGACTAAGGGCTCTAAGTAATAAGGCCCCCGCCTTATTGCGCGCCCCTTAGAATCATCGTGAGCGACTATCGCAGTATTCCCTCATGGAATCGTGGATCCTCTCGAACTAGGTAATTGTTAACCTATAGTTCGAGACACGGCGGGAGTGCTAGCAGGCGGTGCCTATAACGACCCTCCTTGTTACGACAGCAACTCGGACAATAGGTGTAATTTTTTTTTTGTTTTAAAGGTGTGTGCGCTTGTGTACGAAGGGAAACAGACACCCTGGACTCTACGACGCCACCCGACGACTGACAAGACGCAACCACAACCTTCACAACAAGAAGACGCAAGGCGGAAGCGCCTAGACAACGACCCAACTGAAATTTAGACAAGGCATCGACTGTGACTCCACTGTGATTAATTACCGACCACTTACTCCAATTAATATTTCATAAATCAACGCGTACATTAACCGTTGATAATTCCCAACCAATCTCAATACCCATTATTAAGTCATGAAATCTAATTACACTTTTTAATACATTACAAGCGCAAGCTTCTTCTAGCATTTAGGATGATAATACAACAACAAGAAATCATACCCGTAGCACCTTTATATTACAATGAATGGTGTTAGAAAAAAAATCACCAAGCATTTATTCACTATACTTAATACATAACTACAACAACGTCACCAGAAGGTTGAACAGGTTAATATTACCTTAGCATTTCAATACTTTACCTTCCGTCGAGTTCCAACATATTATATTCATGTCGATGACGCTACAACAACATATGTTATCTTACCCATAGTAAGCTGCCAGCGAAAGAACCTAGTAACATCCCTTTTACAATGCTACTATATGACAATAACTTAACCGTCAATACACTTGGGCCATTAACATTCCCCATAATTATTCGCATTGGAAACTGACCTTTCCTAGTAGCTAACCCTATCAATACATTTTCTCTATAATGTGGTATCATTTCCCTAAGATATAATCAACAATGCCAGGTTTAACATAATCAGTTTGCAACCATTGAAAACGAAGTACCGTCTCATTATATGAACTAACCTTACAATTAAATTATCATTTCCGAAATTCATTTATGTTCAACAATTAAACTGCAATATCCTTCCTCAAGAATTTACCAAACAATTTCCTAGTTCTAACCATAATATCATTCCTACATAATGATATAAAAGGGTGATATAATTATCTCCTAGATCATAATTAATTCATTACACTAACTCCATTCAATACATTAGCTTTATTACCATGATCTTCCTAACCCTAAATAATCCTTCATTTTTAATAAGTGCAATAATTTTTATAGACTGGATTAAACTAATCCCAAGCATATATCATATACAAACTTTTAAAAATATCATTCATAACTGATCTTATCCTAAAATAAAAATCTTACTATAAAATTGATCAATTTTATTTTATTTTAAATTAATAAATCAACAATGTTATTTTTATTTTAAAATAATAAATCAACAACTTTATTTTTAATTTAAAATAATAAATCAAACATAATTCCATTCCCACTATCTTACAATGACATTCTAAATAATCCTTCATTTTTAATAAGCGCTATAATATTTATAGACTGGATTAAACTAATCCCAACCCTATATCATATACAAACTTTTAAAAATATCATTCATAACTGATCTTATCCTAAAATAAAAATCTTACTATAAAATTGATCATTTTTATTTTATTTTAAAATAATAAATCAACAATGTTATTTCTATTTTAAAATAATAAATCAACAACTTTATTTTTAATTTAAAATAATAAATCAAACATAATTCCATTCCCACTATCTTACAATGAAACTTATAATTTATTTTTATTCCCGAAAGTATTTACTAAGTCCTTCTATGAATACAATGCACCTTCATGTTGATGTAGTTTAACGTTTTATTTTTTTTAGCTTTTTATTTAATCTGTCAGGAATTGGATGAGAGATGATTGTAACTGTAAAATTGAAATTATTTGAACTGTAAATTGCTAACCTATTATCAATCAATATAACCTTGCATTCTAATTATCATCCATTTAGTAAACATAGTAATCTTTATCGCCGATTTTACTAAGCATTATAACTCCAATAAATTATCATTATACATAAGGTCACTTTAATATTTTCTGGAGCAGTACGCATCCCAAAGGTGGTTCATCATTACCGATCTAGAAAACGGTAGGCGAGTATTATTGAGGTCGCTGGAGTAGAAGAGGATGAGGTCAATAAATGTTATACGGCTATTTAATCCTAACGGTCCTGTCCAGCGCATCAATGCCAAGACGCTATCATAAATGCTATCAATATAAGTTAAAGTCTGTCGGCAATACCTAATCGATCAATACTAAAATTCTGTCAACCACTCAATCTGAATAATCCCAATTTTGGATCATTCTGCCAGCATTCACAGCCCCTTTTACAGTAAAATTATTACCTCATTTTCTGGATTGACTGTTAAAGCGTAGTGCATAAGAACATTTCGATACATAAAATAATTTAGAAAAGCAAAAATTTTCATAAAATATAATTGAAATAAATTCTCTATTAATCATCAACCTTCGTTAACTAACCACAACCAATAATAGCTATCCTCACGGATAAGTTTTTCCATCTTTTTAAAGAGATAAAAATATATACTCATAATTGATGGACTGGTGATTTCCATTAATAATAATTGTAGTGGGATTCCTTGTCCTGATCAGATTGACTGTAGGGAGCGATATGTTTAAGTCTAAGTATTATTTACCCCCAGTGGCAACACCCGATCTCTGTTATATTTATTTATTTTTGGTTCGGTCTCACTAGTGCGGCGTTTACAAGACTGTATGCACTTTCCAGAATGGAGACTTTTTCGCAGGAGTGTTTATAATGAGAATCAATGTGTGTGGTGGCTTCCATCGTTACTGCGTCACACATAGGGGTGCATCATTGCTCGGTTTACAACTTCGTTTGACGGTGACGCAACACCCCAAATGATTCCAAAATGAAATAAATTCTCTGGAAAATTGTGATTCTTTTTCGTAAGCGGTCATTGGGTAAGTAGGGTTGTAATGGTGGGTTTTCGTTGCAATTTCCAACTGGTATTAGGGTATTGTTGAAGGGAAAAAATTTAACTCAGAACCGGGAAGAGAACACACCAGGACTCTGTGCGCAGCTGCCCAGAGCACGCATAGAAAAATAAAACGCAAACTTACAGTACTCGGCCCCGACATCAATGATACGCAGGGTGTAATCAATAAAAAGGACCACAAAATTAATACACAGACTTGCAATACCACTTCCCCAATATTGACGAAAACGCAGTACGTAATAAGGCATTGCCCAGACTGAAATCTCCACCAAAAATTAGCAGGCGAAGGGCCGGAAACGAGTGCAGCCATTTAAAAAAAACGATAATAGCAGCGCAGACCCCTTTTTTTTAAAATGAAGGGCCCATCAAGGTATTAGCCCACGGTGCAACTAGGACAACCCAAAATAATTGCCCATGGTGGAAGAAAAACGAAACCCTAATGCCAACAAATTTTGCTCACTGTACCAACACGAAAACCCACTGAAACCATTCGCCCATGGCATAACATAAAATGCCCAGTGAAAGAAATAATACCTACTAACCAACACCCAATGCAGCTATAATACGCCCAAGGTAGAAAGAACCCACTATAGATTTATCCACCCTAAGATTTTGCCGATAAGGAAAAATAAAAACAATCATAAACCCAAAAAAGTTATTCATCCCTTACTGTACATATATGAAAAGAAATGCGGTATAACCATTAAGCTACAAGTTTACACCAAAAATCACTGAACTACCCATTGCACAAGGCCATTAAAACTATAGTTTATAAACACACGCAACAAGACAGAAAACCCAGAGATTTACATACCTGTGTCCTTAGCGCTTGAGCAATGTTTCTTGTGCTCCCGCTGCTCCATCTCCTGCTTGCCGACCGCGAAGAACCCACCGGTACCTCCCATCCAAACGCTAGGGGTACTCTTCTTCCCCCTTAGCCCCCTGAGCCGCAAAGGGTCCACACACAACCAGAGAGTCACTAGCTCCTCAACTCGCCTCCAAGGCTGAGCTACCACTCAAATGTGCTGAGGCTTCCCAACTCCTACCAAAAAATCAGTCAGTCTCTCTTCTCTCCGCATAGCAATCCAATCTCAGCCAAAAAAAAGCCCTTTCTTTTCCCCTCCCCCATCCCTTTATCCCCTCAAACCCTAATTCTCTTTTTACTTAGGTTTTCCCCCCATCTTTTTCTCTTTTGACTTTCTTATTTTTTTTTTTTCTTTTTAGTTTATTTCGTTTATATAATTCAATTTTTATTTTTCCCCTCTTTTTAATTTATTATTTATTTCCCCCTTTTTCATTTTATTCATTTATATATTTCATTTTTATTTCCCTTTTCCACATGCTTAACTTATTGCTTTATAATTTGTATATAATAAAATATACATATATATATTTTCATTTTTCTATTAATAAACATGCATTTAACATTTAATTTACCATTAATATATCTGTATTTTCAGGACTAAAGAGAGATTTAGGCGATGGAAAACTAGTATAGGGGAAAGGTAAGTGTTTTGCAAAAATGAATAAAGTGGATTTACGAGGAGGGATGGTGATGTGGTAAAGTGAACTAGACAAGTATAAGGGAGATGGACACTGGAAGATCCAGGCGATGGAGGATAGTTTTATTAAGTAGACAAGGACAAAGAGAGGGTGATGGTCTAAGTTTTTGTTTTCCTTTTTTTTTGTTTTTTTTTTAATTTTCATTTGTTAAGGCCACACTGAAATTTCCCCCCGGTTTCTAGAAGGTCTTAGTCTTAGGGTTTAGATTCTGAGCTAGGCGACGATTGGTTAAGGGTAATTCTTAAGGTTTTATTCAGGTGCTAAAGACTTAGGGCTACTTAGGCTGACTCCTTCCACCACCTTTATCGCGACGTGCCCTTTAGGTCGCACCACGTGCTCCAAGGGTGCCACTCACCAACTAAGGTTTTTTGGTGCAACGTGCCCTTCAGGATGCACCACGTGCTCCAAGGGTGCCACTTGCCAAATGAACTGATTGGTAGACCTCTATAACTCCTGGAGTCAATACTCCGCCAGGTGAACTAGTAGGAGACTAAGGGCTCTAAGGAATAAGGCCCCCGCCTTATTGCGTGCCCCTTAGAATCATCATGAGCGACTGTCGCAGTCGGCCCTCACGGCATCGTGGGCCCTCTCGAACTAGGTAATCGTTAACCTACAGTTCGAGCCACGACGAGAGTGCTAGCAGGCGGTGGCAGGGCTGCTATCCACCCCTCTCCCTCAACCTCTCTGCAATCGTGTGTGGCCCCTTTACTCCATATGTGAGTCAAGTCGGCAAGCTATCGTCAGCCTGCATCACCAATAATCATGTTAGAAATGTCGTCATCAAATCATCAAATCAAATCAAACATCATAATAAACATATCAGCCCAAAAGCACACTCCCTGACTCAGTCCGAAGTCCAAGGGGGTCTATCGATGCCTCCTCATCCTCAAGGTCACAAACCCTGCACACTCAATAAAACTGAGTTAATAGCACCCGTCTACATCAAATAGTAACACATCATGTCATCTGTCGATCACATCATAATCAAATATATAAGGTCTAACATCAAAACCGGTCTAGATCACTTGCGAGCAAGTGTCCTCAAACAATAAGTGTTCTCAGTGCGCCAGAGCGGGATGTTACAGTGGCAGGGCTGTTATCTACCCCTTTCCCTCAACCTCTCTGGAAATCGTGTGTGGCCCCTTTACTCCATATGTGAGTCTGGTCAGCAAGCTATTGTCAGCCTGCCTCATCGACAATCATGTCAGAASATGTCAACATCAAATCAATGAAATATCAYAGTAAATAAATCAACCCAAATAGCACACTCCCTGACTCAATCTAGAGTCCAAGGGGTTCCACCGATGCCTCTGCATCCTCAAGGTCCAAAACCCTGCACACTCAATAAAACTGAGTCAATATCACSTGTCTACATCAAATAGTAAAACATCAGGTCATCTATCATAATGCATCATAATCAAGTATAAATGTTTTAACATCAGAAAAGTCTAGATCACTTGCGAGCAAGTGTTCTCCAATAATAAGTTTTATCAGTGTGCCAGAGAAGGATGTTACAGGTTTGGTCAGAGTTGATCAGTGCATCAAGCAACAACAACACAACAACAAGGCTGAATATTGTGTATATGCTGGTGATTAATTTATTTGTGTGATAAAAATGATTTATATCAAAATTAGTATTTACAGGCACTACAGTTACACGTCCAGAGTTTGAAGGAACTCTAAATCCCGGGTTTTGAATCCCACGTACTGTTAACATGATGAGGTTCATGAAGTACATGGTGTCTACAATATTGGATGAACTTTTCCAAAATGTTGTTGGAAACGAGAGGGAGAGGAGTAGTTGTGTGAGTACCCAAGTCCTCCATCACCTTATTTACAATCTAAGACTCGGAAGCCATGACCTCCTCCACTTCAATTATTTTTCCATTGTCGCTCATCAATCTCACAATATTTGTGTTATTATTGTTACTAGATTCCATCCCCAAATAGATACAATGAAATGAAATGGATTGATGATCATGCTTGGTGTAGATATATTTCTATTCTGAATGACATGAAAAGTAGATATATTCGATTCACCTTCCACTAATGGTGTAGATTTTAAACCCTAACATTCATATTAATAGAAAATAGTTCTTGCACACAATCGGTTTTCTCACAAGGCGGACAGATAGATCATGTTAAACTTTAGAGGGGAAGCCTACTCTTCTAGCTAATCATAAGGGGCCAAATTCCATTTTGTGAGAATTGAACAATGGTGGTGAGGATAACAAACATGCTACCCAACCACCAAAGTTAATAACCTTGGACAATGTAGAGTTTCTACTTCACAAGTTCTAATCTAGAGGGGGTAGGCTATGTATATCTCCATAGACTTTGGTTTCTTGGTTGACCTTGACCTTAAAATTAGATTATTATTATATTATTATAATTATGTATATAATGATGATGCTCTAAAGGTTGTAAAATTAAAAAAAATAAATTGATAAAACTAATTAGATTTGTAATGTTAATTGGTAATGTCTAAGCTAATATGAAAGATGAACTATTGGGTAGATGGGGCCTCTTATTTCTAGAAGCTAGTCTATCTCTAAATAGTATGTCAGTCCCTGGTGATTCGAAAGTAATGATAGACTTGATAAAATGAGAATCTAATTTGAACATCCACCTCCTCTATCTATATATCCTCCCCCTACCC
>ML793207.1:232915-260684 GCA_009831015.1 Picea engelmannii | reverse complement strand
CCCATCCCTCCTTTCCTCCCCCCTCTGTATTCCTCCCTCCCTCTCTCTATAGATTGCCTTGAATATTCCAATGGATAATTTGTCAAAATAAATCCAATATGATATTACAAATACA
This sequence comes from Picea engelmannii, assembly GCA_009831015.1. NCBI lineage: Eukaryota > Viridiplantae > Streptophyta > Pinopsida > Pinales > Pinaceae > Picea > Picea engelmannii. Next base: position 260,569 of record ML793207.1, on the reverse strand, counting down.
ACGAGGGTTTAGTCTATTGCACAACAATTTACTTTGTATGGTATTTAAAAATATTAAAAATACATCATCTTCATTTCTTAAACTAACTCATAAGTAAGAAAAAATATATATTTTTAAAAGCATACCATAGATGCATGGTTTACCCTAGAAAACCTATGAATTAAAAACTCTAGCCAGAAATAAAGGATCATGCCTTTCTCTTATTATTTTCTTAAATTACAATGAAATTATAGAGAAAAATAACTCACTACAGAGTAAATAACATTTTGTACTTATATAGACTTACATAATCCCTCTTCATCTCCCGCTCTTTGTTATGTGTGTCCTTTGCATTTCCTGTTTATGGAACATAAATATATTTCAATATGAATGAAACCTCTTTATCTTCTTGTGATGAGGGTTACAACTCCCCTTATTAGCCATTAGGATTTTATATTTATGGATCCTATAGAATATCATTAGAAAATCATATGTGTCTAGATCCATATGTGTGAATAATGGGATCTTACATGGCCTCCACATTGTACTATGGTAGAAGAAGGATATTCCAGCCAACCATAGGCTCCCTATTGCACCAGTTATTTATACAAGAGAGACCACCCCCAAGTTTAGGATATGAATCCACATGGGAGAACTATTCATATCGTTGGTTGTGATTCTCTTCTCACTACCCAATTTCCAGGTTCAGATTCAATATTTACTCTTACAACAATCCCAAACCATATCCCTCTTCCCCATTATCCTACAAAACCCTAGTAATGGGATCCCCTTGTCTACTCAACAATATCTCATGTTAACACGGGGGAAATTAGACCCCTAGCTCGACCCGTGTTGGAGCCCACACAGTGGATCATGTGACTTTACAATTCAAGGATTATGAATCTATTAGACATAACACATTTTGGGCACAACAATAATGTTGGCCTATGTGTAAAAAAACTAATGGTTTTCATCCATGGAGGCATCCTATGGATGGATAGAATGATGTAGATCGATCTGGAATTGATTTCAAAAATCGCAAGACTTCCTACAGTTGGAGCACAGCCCGAAGAATACTTAGAGAAAAAAGAAAACGAGAGAGAACCGACAAAACATGTTAAATCACAGTTCAGCACCAACTTGCAGTGCCGAGTTTTGTGCGTAGGTTTTGAGGAGAAATAATTCCTTGCCATATGTGGGATAATTTAGGATTTTTCTATCAAACAAAACCATAATTCTAACATATTGTCTTACCCCTTTGCGTGAAAGTAACTCTTGAAACATACCCACTTGTAGCTTTGTCCACTTAAAAGTGTGGCTAAAGATTGGCAATGCCAAGGACCAAGACTTGTCTTATGCTTTAGTTCTTCAAATTTCTTCAATTGATATTTTTTTGCACAGCTAAAAAATATGCTATGAAATCCTAAAGGTATTGGTATTCTTCCACAAAACTCGTTACTTTAATTACATTGTCAAGCTTTTTCCATTCAAGGAGGACTCCATAACTGCAAGATAAATTTTTATATCACCTCCTCCAATTACTCACCCCAAGTACATTAAAATTACTCACAAGATCACATTTCTTAAAGTTACAACCAACTTGTGTTTTTCCAATGCCTCCAACACTTACATCAAATATGAAATAAACTCTTTTCAAGTGGACTTGAAAATTAATATATCATTCAAATACATTTAATACAAATGAACCAATATAAAAATATGTAATACAACATTCATCAATCACATAAAAGTAATTGGTGTACTATAAAATTAATAACAAAAATCTATAACTATTAATACCTATAAATCTAGCCTTATCTTGAAACTATTAATACATATAAACCTTGAAATATCTTGAAAGCCATATTCACATTATTATTTTTAACAAAAACCTAATATTTATAAAAATAATATTCTCTAATATATTGGAACAACAAAAATCAATTAAAACACTATAAAAATGAAGAAATACAAAATTCAATCCCAATAAAAATCTCTTCACAATTTCCATTTGAAAACCTCTCCCTGATTGTCATTAAAAAGCTACAAATAATATCTAATAAAATATTCAAAAACTATAAATTAAAAAACTAATAAAAATATTCAAAACTATAAATAAAAACTAATAAAAATATTCAAAATGTCACTTGACTCTAAAACAACATAACATAAACCCTATTTATCATTAAATAATGAATTATATCGAGGTATTCTATATTTGGGATATATGTTTACATTAGATTCAATTCATTGTTAACAATAATGACAATTTAAGTAATATCATTTTCATTATCAATTTAGGTAATATTATTTCATTATTTATATAAATTAATAAATAATGAATTATATCGAGGTATTCTATAATTGGGATATATGTTCACATTAGTTTCAATTCATTGTTAACAATAATGACAATTTAAGTAATATCATTTTCATTATCAATTTATGTAATATTATTTCATTATTTATATAAATTAATTTATACTTGAGGTGTGATCATTTTCATTATTTATATAATTCATGATTAACAATAATCATAATTTAGGTAATTTCATTTTCATTATTGATATGAAATTATTTTATATAAATTAATTTACAATTGAATATCATTTTCATTATTTATATAATTCATGGTTAACAATAATCCTAATTTAGATAATATCATTTTTACTATCTATATCAAATTATTTTATATAAATTAATTTACAAGTGAGCTCTATTATTTTCATTATTTGTATGAATGTATTTTATATAAATTAATTTACAGGTGAGATATGATCATTTTCATTATTTATATATGATGTTGTCTTATATCAATAATTTAGAAAGTGTTTTTAATAATATCATTTTCAGTATCAAATTTAGGTGATAACATTATTATTTATATGATGTTATTTTGTATAAATTAATTTGCAGCTTAAGTACTGTAATTTGACAATAACATATATCAAGAAAAATATTGTAACATATTTACAAATTGAGAAAACAAGGACCAATAATATGCAGTATCCATTACAAAGTTTAAATGGATTTGTTTAACTGTTCTATTTTTTTTGTTTTTTAGCATGAATCCCTACGTAAATTTGAACGAAATCATAAGTTTTTGTTTTTTAAATTGTATTTGTGAATGAATAAATAGATTTCGCATGTTAAAAATCCTTGAGCACACTCAGATTATATAGACTTAACCACTCAAATCTACAGATCCAACACTTTCTAGCCAGATTTCAGACAAAATTAAAAAATAAATATTTCATGAAAAGAACCCAAAACATAAAAAATCTAAACTACTAGAGCTTAAATCATTGAATTCAACATCATTGAGAAACATAACATTTAATATCAGCTGAATTATTTTCAAGGCTACCCCACTTACTGTTGAGAAGTAGAATCATCTTCATTTTGAATGTTAAGAATCTGACGAATCTGTTCGAGGGTTTTACCTATGATCATGTCATCGATAGCTTGACATGTTAAGTCAAGAATATTATTTATACATAGGTAGTGGGTTGTCAGTACAAGTTTCAAAAATGTTTCACGATCGTCCAGAGTTTGAAGGAACTCTGAAGTAAACATATTGTTAACATGATGAGGGGCATGAAGTGAATGGTGTCTGGAATATTGTATGAACTTTTCCAAAATGTTGTTGGAAACAAGAGGAAGAGGAATAGTTATGTGAGTACCCAATTCCTCCATCACCTTCTTTACAATCTAAGATTCAGAAGCCATGACCTTGTCCACTTCAATTATTTTTCTATCGTTGCTTATCAATCTCACAATATTTGTATTATTATTGTTACTGTATTCCATCCCGAAGCAGATACAATGAAATGAAATGGATTGATGATTGTGCTTGGTGCATATAGATTTCTATTCTGAATGACATGAAAAGTAGAGATATTCGGTTCGACTTCCACTAATGGTGTAGATTTTAAACCCTAACGTTCATATTAATAGAAAACATTTCTTGCACACAATCGATTTTCTCACAAGGCGGAAAGATAGATCATGTTAAACTTTAGAGGGGAAGCCTACTCTTCTAGCTTATCATAAGGGGCCAAAGTCCATTTTGTGAGAATTGAACCATGTTTGGGAGGATAAAAAACATTCTACCCAACCACCAAAGTTAAGAACCTTGGACAATGTAGAGTTTCTACTTCACAAGTTCAAATCCAGAGGGGGCAGGGTATGCATATCTCCATAGACTTTGGTTTCTTGGTTGACCTTGACCTTAAAATAAGATTATTATTATATTATTATAATTATGTATATAATGATGATGGTCTAAAGGTTGTAAAATTAAAAAAAATCAATTKATAAAACTAATTAGATTTGTAATTTTAATTGGTAATTTCTAAGGTAATATGAAAAATGAATTATTGGTCTTATGGGGCCTCTTATTTCTAGCAGCTAGTCTATCTCTAAATAGTATGATGGTCACTGGTGATTCGAAAGTAATGATAGACTAAACAAAAGAGGAAGCTAATTTGAACATCCTCCACCTTGGCCCATGGAAAGAGAAGATGTGGAGGTTAAAACATAGCTTTGAAAGGCTCAAATTTATGCATTTTCACAGAATCTACAACATTGGTGCTGATCAACTTTCTAAAAAGGCTCTGAATTGTTCTTATGGATGGATTTATTTTGAGAAACTTGTGCAAGGAACAATGCATATAGACTTCCCATGTTTTAACTTTCAGTTTCATAAGTGGTCATTTAGCTTTTAGATACTATTTATGTAGTGTCGATATGGATGTATAAATGTAGAAATAATATATTTATGATGAAGACAAGAGGATTTGTTAGCAATGTATTTTATAAGCCTAATACGATATATACAGAATCAATGCACAATGTAACCATCTAATGTATTTTTGAAAGTTTCATTTGATTCTCAATAGAATCGCAGTGAGAAAAAAATAATATTAAAAAAAAACTAACTAAATTTATAATACCAATTGGTAATAAATAATATAAAAATAGGTAATTAGATTTATAATGTTAATTTCTAATCATATTAGATTCATTTTAACCCTCGATCTATCAAGTGTGGAGAGGGATCCTAGGTGAAAATCTTTTTTAGAGTGCAAAACTTGAGGAAAGGTTAAAGGTTTGCACCTCTAGAGATTTGATCCCTCTTGGGGCTTGATAGATCTCCGATTAAGATGGATCTATGGTGGTGGTACTATATAAGTATTTTTATTATTGTGTCTATTGATTAATTAAGCATACTTGTTGTTTATATGTTTTTTTTATTTATATATATCTTAATTTTTTTATTATTTAATTATTTATTCAATATAAATTTATTATTTTGTGGATTTTTTACTTTTATTTTAATGTGTTATATTACATGGAAATTTCTCCCATAAAACCCTTATTTTATTGTTTCAATAAGTATTGACTCACAAAACAAAGATCTAGAGAATAAACCCTACATGTTATCACTCAAATAATGACATAATGTAAAAGAGACCGTAGAAGTATGTGATGGCTAGAGAATAAACTCTACATGTTATCATTCAAATAATGAAATAATGTAAAGGAGACCATAGAAGTATGTGATGACATGCATTCACAGTTAGATAACAAATGTAGTATACTTACTACAACCTTGAATTTTCCTTAAATTATGGTCAACGTCACATGTGTTATGGTTTGATTAGCATGGGTGATTAAAGAAATTATTGTATGAATGCATTTGGTTAGTTGATAAAGAATCAAGAGAAATGCATGGCTTTGTGGACAAATTTGTGTCATATATGGTGGAGTCCAAGAATAATAATATCGATAGTTAGAGAAGGAAGAAGATACATCATAAAAATTAGGACATTCGATATCCTTACTCACAATCACAATAGTAAGTGTGGCATACCAAAAATTATTAAGGATGGCATCAAGTAAGTGAATTTTATTTAGCAAACAAGTTCATATGATTGAAAACAAATCTTTCCAACAAAACAAAAGACATAATTTCCTAACTTCATGATGAAATAATTGTCTATAGAACCAGTGTTGAGTATATTGGTGAAATCCGTGCAAATCTAAATAAATTTTTATAGTGCAATAGTTTGTGTGTGTGTTAAGGACCAAAATATGTCATTACTTTTGAGTATAGATATGTTTTGAGTGTATATTGTAATTGTTTATATTTATATATACCATGATACTATTATTAATTGATAAGGGTGTGTGTATCAAGGACCAAAATATGTCATTACTTGTAGGTATAGATATGTTGTGAGTGTATATTGTAATTCTTTAGATTTATATATACCATGATACTGTTATTAATTTATAAGGGTGAGTACATTGATAGGATTCATTTCATGACCTTAAGTTACTTTTCCTAATCCAAATATAACTACTATTCTTTCTCTCTCTTGTTTAATATATTGTGTTAAAATTTACACATTTATGGAGTTTGTTTGAATTTACATGTAAAATATGATAAAAATGTGATTTGAATGTTTTATAAACTAAAATTGGTAAATTTGTATAATATAAATCTACGTCTATGATAAATGATAAAATTACATCATACTATTGTCCAAATTTTTAAACAAAATAAACATCTCCTTATATGCAAAAATCAGAGCTTACATACGTCAATAGAAAAAATATCCCAGAACTTCGAAGTAGACACCTAATATTCTAGTAACATTAAAAAACATTAAACTTAGCAAAAAACATGACAGTTAATAACCTCCTCCAGACCAACATTAGAGGTAACAGATTCATGCTTCCCAATATTCGGCATATCCTATCCCAATTGATGTATAATATATTATTCATTAAAATCTCCTTGAGTTGATTTTATTGACATCATTCGATTAGAGGCCCCTAACTTAGTTTCTTTTCTCAAGTTAATAACTATATTTCTCAACAAACTACATTTAGCTTCTAGGGTATTAGTTTGTTTTTTTTGTTGTAAAAGTGCACTTATGATTGAGAAAAAATGGGAGATGGATCGATTCTCATTTTTATGAATGTTTGTGGTTACTAAAAAGAGATAATTCCTATTGCATTGGATATTTTCTTTATGGTTTCGAAGAACTCTTCAATTTTTTTGTTGCTCCCTATAATCCATGAATGAAACACACACACCAAGAAATCAATCCAAAGATAAATTCAATATAAATATCTATAACAAAGAAAAACTCCCATAAACCTGCAAAAACACCACCAAGACTCCACCAACAATCAAACTTGACCATGATAGAAGGTGAACAAATGAAAGGAAGAATACACACCACTAGAAAATAGATGCTCATTGTAATTATGACCCAGAATACAAAGATGAGTAAAACCATATTTTGACTAATAGAATATGAAATTTAGAAAACCCAATAGACATAATGGATATAGGAACCACAACTACCACACACATAGGTTTCTCTCATTAAAAACATTCACCAAACTCAAAATCGAAAGGACCATGCAAAGAAAAACAATGTCTCTTACCAAACAATGGTATAGTCAAACCAGGTTTCCCACACCCTTGCTTCAACTTCCTTATGGAACCACCATTATCACACCTTGGTAAATATAACTTCCAACTAATGGTTCAAGAACCCGCCTCTCCATAAATTAAATCATGAAAATGGGGTACGCTAGTCTCATAAATTTACTTTCCTTGCTATATGACTGAGGAAAGGGGATGCATGAAATATGTTGAATTAATGTGGTGGTTTGTTCCCTTTATTGCATATTCATATGGTTAAGGAATGGCTCGATAACTTGAACTTCCATTGATCCTTAGAACCCCCATTTTTAAAACTATGGCCTCATTGGTGAGCAAGTTTGCTTGGAAGTTATGCTCACCAAATGCCTAGTAAAATGAAATATTTTGAAATCATGACACTTCATTTTTGGATTGAATGAGAATATTTGTGAGTTTTTTAACAACTAGGATAGTTTTCAAGGCCATCAATTTAATAATTGTGCTTGAGTATCCTACAATGATAAAAAAAATGTATTCTTGAGTCAATATCAATGTGCATACCTTATACGAGAGCATATTCCTCGACTTGGTTGTTGGTGGAATTCCATAAACCCTAGGAATAATTTATTTCAATTTTTCCTCCAAGATCATTGATCATCCCCCTCGCCTTCCACCCCTAATAAAAATTTGATTTGAATGTCCAAAATTTTAAACTAAAATTTCCATTTATATTTACTTTATATTATATTTTTCACATTAATATTCCATGTAAGAGATTTTGTATTTGAAGGATCACATTACTCAAAATCAAACATAAACTTTTAAATCTTTTCTCTAATTCATTGTCAAGCATAATTTTATGTTGATCCAAAAAGGTTGAGGCTTGAGGTTTCTTATTTTACTTCCTTGTGCTTCTCACTCAATCCACATGGTTTGATTCTTGATTTTATTAGATATATTAACTTTGGTAAGCATATATTGCAATCTATTCCACAATAGTTTTCAAATAAATATTTGATACAATGTGATCTATAAATTTCCTTGGATATTCCAATGGATAATTTGTCAAAATAAATTCAATATGATATTACAAATACAACAAGTGTTTAGTCTGTTGCAAAACAAATTACTTTGTACGATATTTAAAAATATTAAACATACATCATCTTCATTTCTTAAACTAACTCATAAATAAGAAAAAATATATATTTTCAGAAGCACACCATAGATGCATGGTTTACCCTAGAAAACCTATTAAGTAAAAACTCTAGCCAGAAATAAAGGATCATTCCTTTCTCTTATTATTTTCTTTAATTACAATGCAATTATAGCAAAAAACAACTCACTACAGAGTAAATAAACAATATGTACTTGTATAGACTTACACAATCCCTTTTCATCTCCCCCTCTTTGTTATGTGTGTCCTTTGCATTTCTTGTTTATGGAACATAAAGATATTTCAATATGAATGAAACCTCTTTCTCTTCTTTTGATGAGGGTTACAACTCCCCTTATTAACCATTAGGATTTTATATTTATGGATCCTATAGAATATCATTAGAAAATCATATGTGTCTAGATCCATATGTGTGAATAATGGGAGCTTACATGGCCTCCACATTGTACTATGGTAGAAGAAGGATATTCCACCCAACCATAGGCTCCCTATTGCACTATTTATTTATATAATAAAGACCACCCCCAAGTTGACGATATGAATCCACATGGGAGAACTATTCCTATCGTTGGCTCTAATTCTCTTCTCACTACCCAATTTCCAAGCCCACATTCAATATTTACTCATACAATAATCTGCATCCATATCCCTCTTCCCCATTATCCTACAAAACCCTAGTAATGGGATCCCCTTGTCTACTCAATAATCTCACATGTTAACACAGGGGAAATTGGACCCTTAGCTCGACCCATGTTGGAGCCTGTGCAATGGATCATGTGGCTTTACAATTCAAGGATTATGAATCTCTTAGACATATCACATTTTGGGCATGGAAAGAATGTTGGCCTATGTGTCAGAAAACTAATCGCTTGCACCCATGGAGGCATCCTATGGATGCATAGACTGGTGCAGATCAATGTGGGATTGATTTCCAAAATCACAGGACTTCCCACAGTTGGAGCACAGTTCGAAGAATACTTAGAGAAAAAAGAACAGAAGAAAGAACTGACAGAACATGTTAAATCATAGTTCGACACCACTTGGGGAAACATAGGCATTGTCATCAAAGATATTAAAGACAATGTGAAAAGGTTCACTAGAAAACTGATGGCATGTAATCTATTGAGGAAATGTCATAGAGAGGAAGCACTGTTAGGCATCATTATAGATGTAGTGTAGTGTGCTAATGGATTTATGTTTAGTTGGGTGACATACCTGTTGAAACAATTTCTAATAGACTGTCACGACATGCAGAACAATGGAACTGAGTTCCATTATTCCTAGTTGATAATATCGATAGCCTTGGCAGGGTGGAAAGATCCCAAGTTCTAGGCCTTCTTGGATAGTATGGGAAAGTGTTATGAGAGAAGGTATGAGTCCCTCTGGCAAGAAAAAGACAACAAGACATAGCAGGAAAATAACATTGTGTTTTCCATGTTGCTATAATAAATCCAACAGAACACATCGAATGTGTGGTGCATACCTATGGAGGTAGTGTAGGAGAGAGAGGGGATAACCAAATTTAAGTGACTCGACATCATGTATGGATCCAAGCCACAAGGGATAATAAAAGGGCATGGTTGAATATGCAGTATTATGTCACGAGGGAGGAAGTGGACTGGATCATCAAAGACTGGCCTGCACAGTGGTAGTCAAAAATAGAAAAATCAATCACAAGTATATGCATGGCGTAGTTTTCCAAGCCCAAATATATGATGAAAGCATGCTTTTCAACATGAACGTGAAGCCTGGCTAATAATACAAGGAAATCCATGACGTGAACGCAACCAAGTGGGAGCAACATAGTACTGAAACAACCAAGAATAACACCCATAGCCACAAGGAAAAGAAGCCAATGAGAGGTTGAGAAAATGGAGACGACACAAGCTGCAGAAGAAAGAGGTCAAGGAACAACAAGTAGGGCACAACCCTCACAGATAGCAAGGATGCCCGCTCAAGGAAAATATGCATGTAAGAAGAGAAAGTGTGAGACAAAGGACCCAAACATCACCCTGACATGGGATGATGCAAAACTTGTCGTGGGCAAGGTCCGATATAGGAGTGAAGAAGTGGTGAGAGTGGAATAGGTGCAAAGGGAAAAAGTTATGGCCAAGCTCCTAGAGGTTCATGAAAACATACCGCAACTACAGAGATGGGAACAATCATAGGCCACCATGAAGCAACAATCAAATGATCACTTTTGTTGAGGAGACGGTGCAAAAACCCATGGAAGAGGTGGAATAGGTCGAGATGGTCATGGAACACAAACTGACAAAGGCCTTATATGGGCTACTGGACAATGTCATGCAAGAAGTGTAGTCGACGGCTCGTGGAGATGCCTAGAATTTAGACGTAGGAAAAGGGGTCACAGAGATGCTCCAAATAACTTATGACCAGTTGACTATAGAGAAGGAGGAAAAGAAAGAAGACATATACATATTGGAGAAGTGACTAAAAATGGTGTACAATTGCATCCCCAATAGTCCGTAAGCAGCAGAGGGAAGTGCAGAGGAGAATATCAACCACATCACACAAATGATCGATCAGTATAGATAGGATATCGACGATATAAAGGAGAGGCTTGACCCCACAAATCCTTTGTAGGTTAGAGAACAAAGGAAATAATAAGTTGCACTCCAAATGGTGGAGATGGAGAAGCAAGTAAGTGTAGCTGAAGAATTGTTCAATGAAGCCACACAACTTTAGATAGAGTTGGAAGAGGATGAGCAGGTCCAACAGTGCAACCACGAATAATAAAGACTCAGCATCCCCAAAAAATACCTCAAACAGAGGGAGAACACAATGAGCATCACAGAGCACCTAAATGGTACTCAAGATATGAATAACTTGCAGTCAGAGTTGAAAGCAATGCATATGTAGAAGCAGGAAAGACAAGTGAAAGTGGAACCCCTTCAAGATCAAGCAGCACATATGATCACATAGTTGGAGGAGGAATAGTAAATCATGACACAAGAACAAACAGAGTGCACAACACTGATCCAGGAAGATATCACGGTGCAAACAGTGGAGGCACTCACAAGAAAAGTTGCGTAGATAAGAGAAAAAGGAAAGGAATTGAAGGACAAGTTCCACAGCCTTGCAAAGGTTGTTCATGTAGTGTTTACTGCCACATGTCAGTGTTGGGGGCCTATTAGGCACAGGCCTATTTTGATGCAATACCTATTTTTGGAAGGTAAAACCCAATTTTGGAGAAGAACAACTGGCACAAAAAGAAACACGTGTGAGGGAAAGTGTTATCCACATTTTTGGTTATCGGGATGATAACATGATCATGTTATGGTGATAGAAGATCAAACTCTTCATTAAGAACATTTTCCATAAGAAGTTACATTAATCATTTTCTCAAAATCATATTTTAAGAATAGTACGCAGGCTGCTTATATACTCTCCTGTGGAAATCCTTAATTTCCGCAGGTTGCATTCAGCTGAACTGCGGACTTTCCACACTGTGTTAATGGTTAGGGTGTGGACATGTTTTTAAAGGAGAAAATGAATAAATTCTCGATTCTTCTAGAAGGAATCTTCTAGAAGGATGAGTTGGAGTTCAAATGGTTGGCAAAGTACTGACTTTCCAGATATCTTGGGATTATTCCCTATCCAAGTAACTAATCAATCTTCTATTATATAATGAGGAGATTGCTTATGGAAAAGGTTAACAAGTTAATAAGCAAGCAAGGAAAGTAAGCTAGCTAGAGTTTGATAGGAGATCTGGTGCAAGACTGTGTGGAGGATGGAAGCTACAGCAACAAGACTTTACAAGTGATCATTTGTGGTTGAACTTCTTCATGCATGAGCAAGTGTGTGTGTCAGAGCTAGGAGCCATCGAAAGGAGATATACAACATCAAGGCTCAGGTTGTATATTTCTCTTTCAGTTAATGCAATATATGAGTATGTCCCTTTCCCATAATGATGATGTCATCTTATTACATGATTCCTTGATCACATGTATAGACTAGGTATTGAATATATTAATGCTTTTGCTGTGATTGGTTTGTGTTGTTGTGATTGGACGACACAAGAGCATCGGAGCAGAGCGAGGAACAACAGATATTAACGGAGAGCGTTCAAAAGGTATGAACACCATCTATTTCTCTTAGTTCATCCAATAGTTAGATCTAGGGAAAGAGTAGTATTCTGTTACGATTTGTTCCAGATCCAGGTGGATCTTGGGGAGATTGGTCTGTGTCCGCACTCACGAATTTATCCATAAACAGAAAGCCACATGGAAAGGAGGAAATCATGCAAGGCACACAAGTAGAAAAACATAACCATGTTAGGGTTATGGTTTTGATAAGAGATTGTAACAGTTAGTACGCTTGTAAATTAGTATAAATAAGAACCTAAGAGGTTTAAGGCATGGTGGGGTATGGTTGTCGATTTTGGTTTGAAGGTTGTTCCAGTCTTTTAGCTATTCTAAGGATACCAAAATAGTTCTGATACATTTTTGTAAGTTATTGAGTTGTAGAAGAGTAAGGTAGATAGATATTGAGGGTTAGATCATAGCCTTAGGAGTCAGATGTGATCTAGTCCACCTCAAAAATGTTGTGGATCCCTTTTTAGGATTGCATGATCAGAATTGTAGTGCATGCAGTGCCATATATTGCAGAAAACTAAATAAAAGAGCCTAAGAAGACAAATTTTCGTAGACATAGCATAGGAGGGGGTGAACCACGGTAAAACATGTGTTATGTGGGTCATGTATTTCATATTATCTTCTATCAGTAGTTATATTATGAATGGATGAATTAATAGTTGTGTTATATCTATTAGAATGTATGCATAATCTTAACACATGAATGAATCTTAGGAATAATACAGAGAATAATCAGATCAAGGCCCAAAGAAGATCAAATATAATCCCATAATCCCCACTCAGTCTTAGACTGCAAGCACCTTAGCATTGCAGTCACCCATAGAACTATCTTGGGTGAGATTGCGCAGTACATTTTGGGTGTTTTGTTTTAGAGGGTTTTGGTGGAAACTTATTCATATACCTAGACTCTTTGTGCACTAACACCCCCAAACCCTTAATAAAACCATGATTAGTTAATAATAAATTGGCATAATTAAGATGGCAAGAAATTTGGGCTAAATCACTTATTAATGTAATTTTCCTTAGCCTACTCAAGCCCCCTTGTATTTCCCCTCTTGTCGAGTCATATCACCCATTCATTTTTCCTTCTCTTTCACATCTTGTGATGTATTTTTTTACTATCATTCAATGTACAATCCTGCATATTTCATTATTTTGATTTTATCCATTCATCCTATATATACACAATACTAAATCGGGGATCAAAACTAGGGAATTACATATTTGTTTCTTTATTGAGCATGGATGGCTGATATTTTTTTAGATTTTTGTGATTCAACACTAAGTAAATACATATGTGTGTATATAGAATTTTTCTATAAGCATTGTTTCATATCTATTCTAACATTTAAACATGCCTATATCTCAAGAATCAAATTTTCTTTCTTGGTCCTTAGGGTGTTTCTTTGTTTAGGTTCAACTCGACATGATCTCATACCTTCAATGTTTTTTCTATCTTGTGTTCCTTCAATCTCTCCTAAACTTGTTAATATACTTTTCTAATTTTTTAATGAAATTTTCTACCTTAAACACATCACTTGGGGATTCTTCCTTATCTCCTTCAAGCTCCCTATATATAGTCTCTAAAGGTGAGGGTGGAAAATATCCAAACAAATTCATAAGAGGATTTAGTGGTGGAGGTGTTGATTTCCCTATTATATGAATGTTACATGTAGATGAATTTTTCCTCCTAAGTTCTTCCATAACTCTTTTGGTTATAACATCTCAAAAGATGCACTAATTTCATGTTCACCACCTTTGTATTCCCATTTGTTTGCGTAAGGAAGGTTGTAGGTCTCTTCAAATTTTTATCCATCTTCTCACACAATTTAGTCCAAAATATATTGATGAATCTTGTATCTATACCATAATATTTCTCTTTGGTAACACAAATTGGACAAATTCCTAGGAAAATAAAAAGTTTGTAGTTTTTGGTCCTTTGATGGTATTTTTATAATGAATCAAGATTCACATTTTCTAAATATGTCAAATACCAAAAGAATGTAGTTGTGACCTCATCTTGTTCTTCTAAAAAATCCAACAAAGTCCATGGATGTGGTTTCACATGGCCTTGTAGGCATTAACAATGGACCTTATTAGTCCCTTCTAAAAATTTCTAATACCAAAAGAATATAGTTGTGACCTCATCTTGTTCTTAGAAAAAATCCAACAAAGCACATGGATTTGTTTTTGCATGGCCTTTAGGCATCAACAATGGACTATATTAGTATCTTCTAAAAGTTTCAAATACCAAAAGAATATAGTTGTGACCTAATCTTGTTCTTTGAAAAAAACCCACAAAGTCCATCGATGTTGCTTCACATGGCTTTGTAGTCATCAACAATGGACTATATTAGTCGTTTCTTCCTATTGTTAGGATTTTGGGTACAATAAAGCATGCATCCTCTTATAAACCTAGCTACTTTTTCTTTCATTTTGGAGAAGTAAACATATATTTTCAAATTGGCTACTTTGTTTCCCACATTTAAATGGCATGCAAATTTGGAGGTATTATCACCTCTTATAACTTTTCCTCTCTCCTTTAAGTGCACACAAATTCCCTTAATTATAGAGTAACCCATATCGAAGATGGTAGTCATTTTTTGGTCTCCATCTTCATGAGTCTTTTGACAATGTTACTACTAAAATATCTTTGTGAATTTCTCATCTTCAATGTATTCCTCTTTGTTTGATTCATAGGTAAAAGTATCGAAAAGGCTACATGTGCAAATGAGTTACCAAAGTTGTAATTTTTGGTGTTCATGATATTTACAATATGTATGTCAACTTTTTATTTCTTCCCTTCTTGTATTTGATACCGAAAAGAGATTGTAGTAAAATTCCCATCCATTTATAGTGATTTTCTTGCTAACTCTTTCTTTTTTATTGAAATTATTATAATGAGAAATAATCGATATGAGTGATGGTGTAACATCCCGCTCTAGTGCAGTGAGAAAAATTATTTTTGAGGACACTTGCTTGCAAGTGATGTAGACTTTTGTGATGTTAAACCATTTATACTTGATTATGATGCGATTGAGAGATGACATGATGTTTTACAATTTGATGTAGACAGGTGCTATTGACTTAGTTTATCGAGTGTGCAGGTTTTTGGACCTTGAGGATGCAGCAACATCGATAGAACCCCCTTGGACTCCGGATTGAGTCAGGGAGTGTGTTATTTGGATTGATTTATTCACTGTGATATTTCATTGATTTGATGACTTGATTTTTGACATGTTCTGACACTATTGTCGATGATTTAGGCTGACGATAGCTTTCCGAATAGACTCACATATGGATTAAAGGGGCCACACATGATTTCTAGAGAGGTTGAGGGAGAGGGGTGGACAACAGCCCTGCCACCGCCTACTAGCACTCCCGCCATGGCTCGAACTGTAGGTTAAGGATTACCTAGTTCGAGAGGATCCATGATTCCATGAGGGTAGACTGCGACAGTCACTCACGATGATTCTAAGGGGTGTGAAATAAGGTGGGGGCCTTATTACTTAGAACCCTTAGTCTCCCACTAGTTCACCAGGTGGAGTGTTGACTCCAGGGGTTATAGATGTCTACCAATTAGTCGAGTTGGCGAGTTGCACCCTTGGAGCACGTTGTGCATCCTGAAGGGAACGTCGCACAAAAGAAACATAAGAAGTGAGTGGCACCCTTGGAGCACGTGGTACATCCTGAAGGGCACGTCGCGTAAAGGAAATGAATGAGGCAAGTGGCACCCTTGGAGCACGTGGTGCGTCTTGAAGGGCACGTCGCATTGATGTGGATGAAGGAAACAAACCTAAATAACCCTAATACATTAACGCCTTAAGAGATTCTTAAACAACTTCGCTAACCCAGTGACGCCCAGTTCAGAATCTAGTACTAAGTCTAAAACTTTTAGGGTAAAATTTTAGTCTAACCTTAAGAGCAGACCATGGAATAAAAATAACAAATTAAACAAAAACCCACCTAAGTAATAGTTGGTCTTCATAAAATTCTTCGGGCAATGATGAGGGTAAGATTTAAAGAAAATATAATAGTTCTAAAATTTTACAAGAGGAATTTAGTTCCTAACTTGTGGGAGAATGACATCACCTATGTAGTATAACATAAAGAAAATTCCAAAAAAAACAAAAAAAACTAAGACCATTATCCTCTCATTATCCCTGTCTACATTATTAAACTATCATCCATCGCCTTAATCTTCCAGTATCCATTTCCCATTTACATGTCCATTTCACATTATTAAATCACCATCCATCCCCTTAATTTCTCATTATTCCTCTTTTATGTTATACATCTACTTTTCCCACATACATGTTTGTCATCACTTTAATCTCGTATTAACCTATATATATATATATATATGTATATATTAATGATAAATTAAAATGATGAATAACATGATTGTAAATAGGAAAAATAAAATAATATATATTTATTATAAACAAATTGACATATATTCCATAATCTCTAATTTATAGAAAAAGAAAATAATTTATGGAGAAGGGTAGGGATGAGTGACACTTGTAAAAGAGAGAAAGTTTTAGGGTTTCATTAAAAAACTTAAATTTATTATGATTTAGGGTTTGGGGGGCATAAAAAGGAGGGCAGGAAGGGAGAAAAGGGGGGGGATATTCTATGAGGTATGGTTATGCTGCCAAAATGGCAAACTGGACGGATTGCTTGTGAGGAGTTGGGATTTTCTCAGCTGTGTTAGAGTGGTAGCTCAGCCGTGGAGGTGAGCTAGGAAGCTAGGTATATTATATGGATTGTGTGTGGCCCCTTTGCGGCTCGGGGGGCTAAGGGGGAAGCAGAGTACCCCTAGGGTTTGGCTGGGAGGTACCGGTGTAGTCTCTACGATCGGCAAGCAGGATTGGGAAGATGCGCAAGCAGGACTTGGTCGGAGCGCAAGCGAGGGATAGCATCTTCAGGTTATCTGTCATTGGTCACAGGTATGCAAGCACGTCTGTTTGTTTTAAGATAAAAGAAAAAATTGGTTAAATTTTGTATATGATTCCTTGATGACTAAATTTGTGTTGAGTTTGGGTTAGTTTGTTTTAGTGGTCACTCCTGTACTCCTCCATTCCCAGCGATTGTATTCATGCCATTTTCCTATCATTAAACTGTTTTATGTTAAGCCTACGATGTTTGTGGAGAACAATGAATCAATCTTCAGTGATCAGGTTAGGTTGATGCCAGCAAATGATTCTTTTTATCTCTGCACTACTTATCATAAACTGAGGGGACAACGATTATATTCGCTCGAGCGATTAGATTTTAGTTAAAGTTTTCATTTCCTCCAGCGAAAAATATTTTAAAATTATATGATCTGCGCCCTTTAGCTGTCTGCATCACTTTGATGGGTTGTAAACTTTTCCCATGCTCTTAGGTTCAAAATTTTTGCAGAGAATTTTTTTTTATATAGTTTTGGTGTTTGAAGGAAATTTTGATGTACTGTTATAAGAAATTTTTACGTGATGTAGTGGTATTTAGTACTGGCGATGATGCCTTCCCATACCCTGTGATCTATATGTTTTCCTTGATGACCATCGTGCCAGGCAAGTACCTGGGGACACTTCACCTTCATACCTTGTAGATATTCATGACTATGGCCCTCCTCCTTTGTTGCTACGGTTCTGGGTGTAATCCATAACCCCTCCTTTACAACAGCTTGCCGAAGTTGGAAAATCGCCTTCATCTCTAGCCATGCCCTAGAAGTAGTTGTGATACTGTGCTAAAGCAACAATAGTTCCTCTCTTGGCACTCAAACCTTACCCTTGAATAGACAAAATGTTTGCCACTAATCATTTTCCCTTTCGGTAAAACTTAAGCAATTCGCGACTGGACAGTGACTCTCATGACCGTTTCCCTCTGCTGCGTGGCAAGGTTCCTAAATGTTGACATCTGAAATGTTGGTAGGGGTAGATATTTATCCGTGATCAAGTCTGGGGATCGAGTCTACTTGTGCGGTCCCATTTCGTCTGGGCCTGCTCTTTTTCCATGAAAAAGTTTCTCGAAATTTTGATATATACAAATTGATTTACAATAACCAGACGTAGTCGCAAGCTGAGTAATGTTGAAATAGTGCAAGCGCCAGGATATGAATGGAATTTTCTCTCATGTACCGTGTATACATTAGAAACTGGTAATTTTAGTCATATGTCATTCTTACAACGAGAGAAGAGTCCAGCCACTAAAAAAAAAAAAACATGAAACATACTGGAAGGAGAAGTGTGGTCGATCACAGTCCAGCCATGGTCCACTCTTTTCACTACTAGCGCTTGTGCTATGACTAGAGATCCTTCCCGGGAGGTCATTATCCAATCAAGGATAAATTATAAACACGGATTGCTGAGCTGCCTTCCATCAAACTAGAGAGACCATTATGATTCGAAGATGTTGATAGAGGATATAGGATTCTCTGGTCCTCTATTACAGTGAAGGATTACCTGGCAATGTAATTTCATCTAGGCCTATTGGTAACGACGAGATTTTACATGGCAATGTATTAAAAGCCCAACCTTCGCATGGGCACAAATGTTTTCCTCCTTAGACTTTTACCTTGTTCTCGAAATTGCCCCTGGCAGTAAAATTTACTTGTGACCTCTGCTGTGTAGGATAGTGACTCACACTTCTGACAGTGGCGGTCGCACAGTATCTTCCTTAAATAGGCCCATCCTTTCATGCTGCTGGCAGTCATCAGGTGATGGATTTATCGTTTGATTTACCTGCTCCTTGGGCTGCGTACTCCTTGGGTCTGACAGCGCTGCTATCGGATGCTGGCAACGACCTTCAATTACAGAAAAGATTGTTGTTTTAATTTAAGTATCAATTTTCTCTGGGACCTTTACGACTCATGTCAGGTCTGTTCCCTTTCGCCCATCAGTGTAATCCCCAAGACTTCCAGGAATAATTAAAGGACTCGATATGATGTAAGGAAAGGATTGTGATTTGCAGAAAAGAATCTAATACAATACAACTTCCAATGAAATTTCATCTACCGTATGATTTACCTTATGTTTCTCCTTAGGGTTTTTACTTCAATATGCTCTCCATCCTCCTTTTCCTATTATTTTATTTTATTTCAATGAGGTACAGTAAGTGAGATTCAAGTTAATAGATGAATATGATTCTGTGGTAAAGAAGGGATATAATTTACATGAAAGGATTATGTGACACCATGATTTACAAAAGAGGAACTTCATTCACCCTATCAATCACAATATGATTTCATCATGGACTTTATTTCATTATGCCCATTATCATTATTTTGTTTATTATTTTTGCAATGCTGTGGTAATTTAAGTACATGGTAAAATATTGGTAAACTATTAATGGGAATGTTATTGCAATATGGAAATGTTAGCATTAATAACTTTGAAATTATAAGATCCTCTTGGTTTAATTGCAGAGCTATTATAAGGTAAGGTTATTTCCGTGTGTGGTTGAACCATGTAAAGGTAATGCCCTTGCCAAATAAAAGGGGGTTATTACAACATTGATAACCTATAAATGTAAGATCATGGTCATTTACATTACGATGTTATTGAAGTACATGAGTAATGATATGGGTAATTTATTGTAAGGCAATTAAATTTTATTATGATTGACAGCGTGAAAAAGGTAAGTCCTTGAATTTAAGTACTTTAGTAATGTGGTTCATTGTAATTTAATGTAAGGTATTGATTAAAGTTAATGATAAGGTTATGGTTAGGGTAAATTCTACGTTAATGGCTTTATGGAATGTTAAAGTAACAGTTATAGATAAATGGTAAGTTGCTAGGTGGTCGTCTTTCTATTTAGTTACTGTGAACATAATGTGGTTATTGGTATGGTAACGAGGTAAAGTTGAATTATTATTAATAACAAGTACGATGCAAGGTTTGAACTAAGTTATATAAGCTAGTATGGTTTAGTAATGGGGTTGGTGATTAACCGAATTTACTTCATTTGAGGTTGGATAACTCATCGATTAATGAATTTTAAATGGAGTAGTTGGTCTGTGATTATGTCATTAAGTCTTAGTCATGGATGGACAATGGCGGAGCCCTTCTTACTTGCGTCGTACTGGTGGACGTTTTGTTGTTCATATAATTTAGGTTGTATGAGGTCGTAATCATC
Organism: Picea engelmannii; assembly: GCA_009831015.1. Taxonomy (NCBI): domain Eukaryota; kingdom Viridiplantae; phylum Streptophyta; class Pinopsida; order Pinales; family Pinaceae; genus Picea; species Picea engelmannii. The sequence continues at coordinate 239,733 of ML793207.1, read as the reverse complement.
TTATTGCTTGGTCAGCTTTTGTCGGGCGGGATGTAGACACCTCCTTGTAGCCTTAGTGTACATGTCTGTGTGGGTGATTATTTTGTGTCGAGAATCCAGTGCCGTATCAAGAGTCTCGGGCCCTTTAAATCCAGGGTTTCCACTCTTGTGACACACCTGAGGGGATTACTAGTTTCTGCCTGAGCAGTCAGCCAGGAGCCTATCTGTCCTTCTCTCTCTCCGGAGTAGAGAACTAAGATTAAAATCCCTGCTTTCCTGTGCAGAAATAGTAAGACATACTACTATGGATTCATCCCTCTATGTCATACTGTGCATAACCCAGTATGTCATTGAATGTTAGCGTAGTGCACCTTATGTCTTGGGTAGACATTGCTTCCAGCTACTTGTTGTGCGCCCTTGTCTTCTTGTGGTAATCTTCTTGGTTGCGTCTTAATCGTCGTCGGGTGGTGAAGCAAAGTCGAATGTGTTGATTGTTTCCCTTGTACACACGCGCACACACTCTTTAGAAACACACACACAAAAAAAAATTGCACTAGTTAATAGAGTTGGGATGTCGTAACTCTCTCACCCCTCCTCCATCTCTCTATATATCTATTTATCTCTCTCTCCCATTTCCTCTCTCCTTCCATCCCCCCTCTCTCTCCCCATGTGTCCCTCTTTCTCACTCCTCTCTATCCACCCCCCCTCTCTCTCTCCCTCTCCATCTCTCTCTCTCTCTCATCCCCCCTCTCTCTCTCTCTTTCTCTCTCTATCCCCTCTGCCCCACTCTCTCTCTCTCTCTGTCTCTCTCTCTCTCTCACACACACACACACACAACATATCTCTCTCTCTCTCTCTTCATCCTCCCTATCTCTCTCTCCCAGTTCCTCTCCCTCTCTCTCGATAGGGACATGTGCTCGCAAGTGATCTGGACTTTTGTGATGTTAAACCATTTATACTTGATTATGATGCGATTGATAGACGACGTGATGTTTTACTATTTGATGTAGACATGTGCTATTGACTCAATTTATCGAGTTTGTAGGGTTTTGGACCTTAAAGATGCAGCAGCATCGGTAGAACCCCCTTGGACTCTGGATTGAGTCAGGGAGTGTGCTATTTGGATTGATTTATTCACTGTGATATTTCATTGATTTGATGACTTGATTTTTGACATGTTCTAACACTATTGTCGATGATGCATGCTGATGATAGCTTTCCTACCAAACTCACATATGGAGTAAAGGGGCCACACACGATTTCCAGAGAGGTTGAGGGAGAGGGGTGGACAACAGCCCTGCCACCGCCTACTAGCACTCCCGCCATGGCTCAAACTGTAGGTTAACTATTACCTAGTTTGAGAGGATCCACAATGTCATGAGGGAAGACTGCGACAGTCACTCATGATGATTCTAGGGGGAGCTCAATAAGGCGGGGGCCTTATTCCTTAGAACCCTTAGTCTCCCACAAGTTCACCTCACCGAGTGTTGACTCCAGGGGTTATAGATGTCTACCAATCAGTCCAGTTGGCGAGTGGCACCCTTGGAACACATGGTGCATCATGAAGGGCACGTCGCACAAAAGAAACACAACAAGCAAGTGGCACCCTTGGAGCACGTGGTGCATCCTGAAGGGCATGTCGCATAAAGGAAATGAACGAGGTGAGTGGCACCCTTGGAGCACATGGTACGTCTTGAAGGGCATGTCGCGTTGATGTGAATGAAGGAAACAAACCTAAATAGCCCTAAGACATTAATGCCTTTATAGATTCTTAAACAACTTCCCTAACCCAGTGATGCCCGGTTCAGAATCTAGTACTAAGTCTAAAACTTTTAGGGTAAAATTTTAGTCTAACCTTAAGAGCAGACCCTGGAATAAAAATAAAAAATTAAACAAAAACCCACCTAAGTAATAGTTGGTATTCATAAAATTCTTGGGGCAATGACGAGGGTAAGATTTAAAGCAAATCTAATAGTTTTAAAATTTTACAAGAAGAATTTAGTTCCTAACTTGTGGGAGAATGACATCACCTATGTAGTATAACATAAATAAAATTCCCCCCCCCCAAAAAAAAACAAAAAAAAAACTAAGACCATTATCCTCTAATTATCCCTGTCTACATTATTAAACTATCATCCATCACCTTAATCTTCTAGTATCCATTTCCCATTTACATGTCCATTTCACATTATTAAATCACCATCCATCCCCTTAATTTCTCATTATTCCTCTTTTATGTTATACATCTACTTTTCCCACATACATGTTTGTCATCACTTTAATCTCTTATTAACCTATATATATGTATATATTAATGATAAATTAAAATGATGGATGATGATAAATTAAAATGATGAATAACATGCTTGTAAATAGGAAAAATAAAATAATATATATTTATTATAAACAAATTGACGTATATTCCATAATCTCTAATTTATAGAAAAAGAAAATAATTTATGGAGAAGGGTAGGGATGAGTGACACTTGTAAAAGAGAGAAATTTTTAGGGTTTCATTAAAAAAATTAAATTTATTATGATTTAGGGTTTGGGGGGCATAAAAAGGAGGGCAGGAAGGGAGAAAAGCGGGGGGATCTGCTATGAGGTATGGTTATGCTGCCAAAATGGAAAACTGGACATATTGCTTGTGAGGAGTTGGGATTTTCTCAGCTGTGTTAGAGTGGTAGCTGAGCCATGGAGGTGAGCTCAGAAGCTAGGTATACTATCTGGACTATGTGTGGCCCCTTTGCAGCTCGGGGGGCTAAGGGGGGAAGCAGAGTACCCCTAGCATTTAGCTGGGAGGTACCAGTGTAGTCTCTACGGTCGGAAAGAAGGATTGGGAAGACGCACAAGAAGGACTTGGTCGGAGCGCAAGCGAGGGATAGTGTCTTCAAGTTATCTGCCATCGGTCACAGGTACGCAAGCACGTCGGTTTGTTTTAGGATAAAAGAAAAAAATGGTTAAATTTTGTATATGATTCCTTGATGACTAAAGTTGTGTTGAGTTTGGGTTAGTTCGTTTTACTGGTCACTCCTGTACTCCTCCATTCCCAACGATTGTATTCATGCTATTTTCCTATCATTAAACTGTTTTATGTTAAGCCTATGATGTATGTGGAGAACAATGAATCAATCTTCAGTGATTAGGTTAGGTTGATGCCAGCAAATGATTCTTTTTATCTCTACACTGCTTATCATAAACTGAGGGGACAACAATGATATTCACTCAAGCGATTAGATTTTAGTTAAAGTTTCCATTTCCTCCAGCGAAAAATATTTTAAAATTATATGATCTACGCCCTTTAGCTATCTGCATCCCTTTGCTGGGCTGTAAACTTTTCCCATGCTCTTAGGTTCAGAATTTTTGCAGAGAATTTTTTTTTATGTAGTTTTGGTGTTTGAAGGAAATTTTGATGTACTATTATAAGAATTTTTTACGTGGTGTAGTGGTATTTAGTACTGGCGATGAGGCCTTCCCGTACCCTGTGACCTATATGTTTTCCTTGATGACCATCATGCCAGAAAATTACCTGGGGAGACTTCGCCTTCAGACCTTGCAGATATTCGTGACTATGGCCCTCCTCCTTTGTTGCTACGGTTCTGGGTGTAATCCAGAACCCCTCCTTTACAATAGCTTGCCGAAGTTGGAAAATCGCCTTCATCTCTAGCCATGCCCTAGCAGTAGTTGTGAGACTGTGCTGAAGCAATAATAGTTCCTCTCTCGGCACTCAAACCTTACCCTTGCATAGACAAAATGTTTACCACTAATCATTTTCCCTTCCGGTAAAACTTAAGTGATTCGCGACTGGACACTGACTCTCCTGACCGTTTCCCTCTGCTGCATGGCAAGGTTCCTAAATGTTGACATCTGAAATGTTGATAGGGGTAGATTTTTATCCATGATCAAGTCTGTGGATTGAATCTACTTGCGCGGTCCCATTTCGTGTGGGCCTGCTCTTTTTCCATGAAAAAGTTTCTCGAATTTTTGATATATACAAATTGATTTACAATAACCAGATGCAGTCGCAAGCTGAGTAATGTTGAAACTGTGCAAGCGCCAGGATATGATTGGAATTTTCTCTCATGTACCGTGTATACATTAGAAACTGGTAATTTTAGTCATATGTCATTCTTACAAGGAGAGAAGAGTCCAGCCACTAAAAAAAAAAAAACATGAAACAAACTGGAAGGAGAAGCGTGGCGGATCACAGTCCAACCATGGTCCACTCTTTTCACTACTAGTGCTTGTGCTATGACCAGAGATCCTTCCCGGGAGGTCATTATCCAATCAAGGATAAATTATAAACATGGATTGCTGGGCTCCCTTCCATCAAACTAGAGAGACCATTGTGATTCGAAGATGTTGATAAAGGATATAGGACTCTCTGTTCCTCTATCATAGTGTAGGATTACCTGGCAATGTAATTTTGTCTGGGCCTATTGGTAACGACGAGAGTTTACATGGCAATGTATTAAAAGCCCAGCCTTCGCATGGGCACGAATTTTTTCCTCCTTAGATTTTTACCTTGTTCTTGAAATCGCCCCTGGTAGTAAAATTTACTTGTGACCTCTGCTGTGTAGGATAGTGACTCACACTTTTGACAGTGGCGGTCGCACATTATCTTCCTTAAATAGGCTCGGCCTTTCATGCTACTGGTAGTCATCAAGTGATGGATTTACCGTTTGATTTACCTGCTCCTTGGGCTGCATACTCCTTGGGTCTGACAGCGCTACTACCGGATGCTAGCAACGACCTTCAATTACAGCCAAGATTGTTGTTTTAATTTAAATATCAATTTTCTCTGGGACCTTTACGACTCATGTCAGGTCTGTTCCCTTTTTCCCATCACTGTAATCCCCAAGACTTCCAGGCATAATTAAAGGACTCGATACGATGTAAGGAAAGGATTGTGATTTGCAGAAAAGAATCTAATACAATACAACTTCCAATGAAATTTCATCTACCGTATGATTTACCTTATGTTTCTCCTTAGGGTTTTTACTTCACTATGCTCACCATCGTCCTTTTCCTATTATTTTATTTTATTTCGATGGGGTACAGTAAGTGAGATTCAAGTTAATAGATGAATATGATTCTGTGGTAAAGAAGGGATATAATTTACATGAAAGGATTCTGTGACACCATGATTTACAAAAGAGGAACTTCATTCACCCTATCAATCACAATATGATTTCATCATGGACTTTATTTCATTATGCCCATTATCATTATTTTGTTTATTGTTTTTGCATTGCTGTGGTAATTTAAGTATGTGGTAAAATATTGGTAAACTATTAATGGGAATGTTATTGCAATATGGAAATGTTAGCATTAATAACTTTGAAATTATAAGATACTCTTGGTTTAATTGCAGAGCTATTATAAGGTAAGGTTATTGCCATGTGTGGTTGAACCATGTAAAGGTAATGCCCTTGAAAAATAAAAGGGGGCTATTACAACATTGATAACCTATAAATGTAAGATCATGGTCATTTACTTTACGATGTTATTGAAGTACATGAGTAATGATATGGGTAATTTATTGTAAGGTCAATTAAATTTTATTATGATTAACAGCGTGAAAAAGGTAAGTCCTTGAATTTAAGTACTTTAGTAATGTGGTTCATGGTAATTTAATGTAAGGTATTGATTAAAGTTAATCCTAAGGTTATGGTTAGGGTAAATTCTACATTAATGGGTTTATGGAATGTTAAAGTAACAGTTATAGATAAATGGTAAGTTGCTAGGTGGTCGTCTTTCTATTTAGCTACTGTGAACATAATGTGGTTATTGGTATGGTAATGAGGTAGAGTTGAATTATTATTAATAACAAGTATGATGCAAGGTTTGAACTAAGTTCTATAAACTAGTATGGTTCAGTAATGGGGTTGGTGATTAACCGAATTTACTTCATTTGAGGTTGGATAACTCGCCGACTAATGAATTTTAAATGGAGTAGTTGGTCTGTGATTATGTCATTAAGTCTTAGTCATGGATGGAAAATGGCAGAGCCCTTCTTACTTGCGCCATCCTGGAGGACGTTTTGTTGTTCATATAATTTAGGTTGTACAAGGTCGTAATCATCTTATTGCTTGGTCAACTTTTGTCGGGCGGGATGTAGACACCTCCTTGTAGCCTTAGTGTACATGTCTATGTGGGTGATTATTTTTTGTCGAGAATCCAATGCCGTATCAAGAGTCTTGGGTCCTTTAAAGGCAGTGTTTCCACTCTTGCGACACACCTGAGAGGATTACTAGTTTCTGCCTGAGCAGTCAGCCAAGAGCCTATCTGACCTTCTCTCTCTCCGAAGAAGAGAACTAAGATTAAACACCCTGCTTTCCTATGCATAAATAGTAAGACCTACTACTATGGATTCTTCCCTCTGTGTCGTACCGTGCATAACCCAGTATGTCGTTGAATGTTAGCGTAGTGCACCTTATGTCTTGGGTCGACATTGCTTGCAGCTACTTGTTGTGCGCCCTTGTCTTATTGTGGTAATCTTCTTGGTTGCGTCTTAATTGTCATCGGGTGGCGAAGCAAAGTCGAACGCGTTGATTGTTTCCCTTGTACACGCGTGCACACACTCTTTAAACACACACACACAAAAAAAAATTGCACTAGTTACTAGAGTTGGGACGTCGTAACTCTCTCACCCCTCCTCCATCTCTCTATATATCTATTTATCTCTCTCTCCCATTTCCTCTCTCCTTCCATACCCCCTCTCTCTCCCCATGTGTCCCTCTTTCTCACTCCTCTCTATCCACCCCCCCTCTCTCTCTCCCTCTCCATCTCCCTCTCTCTCTCATCCCCCCGCTCTCTCTCTTTCTCTATCTATCCCC
>ML793207.1:192847-216195 GCA_009831015.1 Picea engelmannii | reverse complement strand
TATAAATTAATTTATAGTTGAGGTATGATCATTTTCATTATTTATATAATTCATTGTTAACAACATTCTTATAATACAAATGAACGAATATAAAAATATGTAATACAACATTCATCAATCACATAAAAGTAATTGGTGTACTATAAAATTAATAAAAAAATCTATAACTACTAATACCTATAAACCTAGCCATATCTTGAAACTATTAATACATATAAACCTTGAAATATCTTGAAGGTCATCTTCACATTATTATTTTTAACAAAAACCTAATATCTATAAAAATAAAATTATCTAATATATTGGAACAACAAAAATCAATTAAAACACTATAAAAATGAAGAAATACGAAACTCAATCCCAATAAAAATATCTTCACAATTTCCATTTGAAAACCTCTCCATGATTGTCACTAAAAAAATATAAATAAAATCTAATAAAATATTCAAAAACTATAAATTAAAAAACTAATAAAAATATTTAAAACTCTAAATAAAAACTAATAAAAATATTCAAAATGTCACTTTATAATGTCACTTGACTCTAAAACAACCTAATAGAAATCCTACTTATCATTAAATAATGAATTATATCGATGTAACATCCCTCTCTGGTGCACTGAGAAAACTTATTCTTTGAGGACACTTGCTCGCAAGTGATCCGGACTATTATGATATTAAAACATTTGTTCTTGATTATGAGGCATTATGATAGATGACCTGATGTTTTACTGCATTGACATAGACATGTGCTATTGACTCAGTTTTACTGAGTGTGAAGGGTTTTTGACCTTGAGGATGCAGAGGCATCGACAGAACCCTTGGACTCCAGATGGAGTCAAGGAGTGTGTTATTGGGGTTTGATTGTTTTACTGTGTTTTTAGTATATTGATTATATGATATGATGCGGACATGTCTGACATGATTGTTTATGATGCAGGCTAACAATAGCTTGCCAACCAGACTCACATATGGAGTAAAGGGGCCACACACGACTACCAGAGAGGTTGAGGGAGAGGTGTGGATAGCATCCCTGCCACAAACTACTAGCACTCTCGTCGTGGCTTGAACTGTAGGTTAATGATTACCTAGATCGAGAGGATCCACTATGTCGTGAGGGAAGACTATGACAGTCGCTCACGATGATTCTAAGGGGCGTGGAATAAGGCAGGGGCCTTATTCCTTAGAATCCATTAGTCTCCCACAAGTTCACCTGGCGGAGTATTGACTCGAAGGGTTATAGATATCTACCAATTAGTCAAGAGGCGAGTGGCACCCTTAGAGCACGTGGTCCATCCTGAAGGGCACATCATGCAAAATAAAAAAAATAGGCGAGTGGCACCCTTGGATCACGTGGTGCATCTTGAAGGGCACGTTGTGCAAAATAAACAAAAGAGGCAAGTGGCACCCTTGGAGCATGTGGTGCATCCTGAAGGGCATGTCGTGCAAAAGAAACAAACAAGGCGAGTGGCACCCTTTGAGCACGTGGTGCATTCTAAAGTGAACGTTGCACTGAGGATGATGAAGGAACAAACCTAGATAGCCCTAATACATTTAACACATTAAGAAATTCTTAACCAACTTCCCTAATCAAATGTTGCCCAGTTCAGAATCTATGTCCTAAGTCTAAAACTTCTCTAGGGGTAAAATTTTGTCTAACCTTAAGAAAAATACCCTATAAAAATAAAAAATAAAACATTAAACTAAAAAACACTTGAGTAATAGTTTTAGTCTTCATAAACTTTTGGGGTTAAAATGAAGAGTGTAAGAATTTAATTAAAATCAGTGGATTTAAAATTATAAAGAAGAATTTAAATTGTTTAACTTGTGAAAGTGTAAAAAGATATTAAATTAATAATAAAAGGAAAAGAGTAAATAACACAACTTCCAATTTGGCTCTAATAGAAAGGGGAAAGAAGGGAATAATAAAAATTAGGAAACTAAGGAATGGAGGAAACATAATAAGGGAAAGAGGGGAACTTATGGTAAAAATCGAGGTCAACATAGTAAAGAAACTGCAATTAAGAACCTTCTAAATTGAACTAAATTAGCAACTTCATTTTAGGGAAAGTATTTAAACATGTAAAGGAATATAGGAACACCTAGGAGTAAATTTAGGAGCAACTCTAGGTGGGTGAGGGAAATGAGACAATTATTAATTTAAAGAAACTAATTATTGGAGGAAAGTGGGGGATGGATGACACTTGTACGAAGGAGAATTATTAGAATTTTTTTATTAAAACTTAAATTAAATGAGATTTATGGAAAGTTTGGAAGTTCTAAAAGTCTATAAAAGAGAGAGAGGGGAATGAACAAGGGGATCGACTATTAGCATAACATTATGCTATCGGATTTGTGACTTGACTGATTACTTGTGGAGAGTTGGGATTTCCTAGCTCGGATATGAGTGGTAGCTTAGCCCTACGAGGTAAGCTGGGAAATAGACGTACCATCTGGATAGTGTGTGGCCCCTTTGTGGCTTGGGGGGCTAAGGGGGAAGCAGAGCACCCCTAGCATTGGTTGGGAGGTACCGATGAAGTCTCGACGTTTGGTGAGCAGGAGCAGTACAGGGTGCGCAGACGACACTCAGAGCACGCAAAAAGGCAATGGTACACTCTTCGATTTGTTGAGTAGAATGCATTAGGATGTATGGTTAGATTTACATATGTATTGGTAATCTATATGGATGAATATTTAACTTCAATTAGTGTTGGTTTTGTTGGATTGAATGGTTTTTCCTTATTTACTTACTCTGACAAATGTTTGTGTATTTAACATTGCTGCAAGATTTTACCATGTCAAATTTGAGTAACCTCTAGCCTTGTAATTATCTTTTCATCTCTATCCCCTGAATGACGAAAATCACAATGTACAGTCACTCTGAAAACTTGTTTCTGGCACACTCCTTGTAATTTTTTACCCAAGAAAACTCCTTTCTGGCATTTTCGTTTTGGTAATTGGTTATTGTTAGTCTAGTTTCCACGAGCAGGGATATAGATCTATTGGGAGGTCTTGTTAATTTTTGAAGTATGCCTGAATCTTATCATGTACTCGTTACTGCGTAGCATTACCTCCTTCGATTATATTATTGTAGTTTCTCTACAGGCCCAACATTTAGTAATGACTGTGTTGCCACAATTTATGTAAAATGCACCCTCTACATGTAGTGGTGATTCTTTTTAAAAAAAGAACAGATAAACAAAAAGTAGTAACCTCTCAACAATAGATTAATGACCTTGACCGCTGTCGACTGTGGAATTTGGTGACTGCCTTGATTAGCATGTAAGTTTTACCTTTATACCATGACTGCATACCAGGGTTGAATGCTGCGAACTTTGGCTGGTATTGAACTATTTTAACCAAGTTGAAATTGGAACCCAAGCCAGCTATCGCACCAAGCAGATTGTAAGTTAAGACCTCCCAAATGAACAAAGATTGGAGCATTGATAAGTAGTGTCCAAAGATTTTCAATTCTTAGATTAAAGTTGAGATAAAGAGAAATAGAATTAGAGTGAAATAGATACGTTCACTGTGGCCGAACAACCTTGGTAAATTTTAGATTAAAAGTCAAGTTTTTGAGGTCGGAATTAATAACCTTTTCTTTGCAAATCGTCACTCTGTTTGGGCTGTAAACGCCCCCTTTTGGGGTTAGAAATGGTAGAACCCTGGAAGATGTGCGATGTTGGCTCAACCATGCACAATATCGCTGAGGCATTGTCTGGACAGAAAGGAATTCGTGTTGTGTTTAAAAACCACCCAAATTCACCCCTGCCAGCTGTGACAAAGTTGTAACCTATCGCCCTGCAAAATTCTGATTTAAGAATCATATTCAATTACCTCTGCCAGAGCGTAATTATAGCTGTGAAAGGATTTCCTCTGACACGGTCAAGGAAAAATATCTAAGTTGTTTTTAGTGTTTCCTACATCCACGAATCCACCTCCTACATTCATAACCTTGCGTATCGATTTCTAAATATACGATGGATTACACTGGTGTTTTCCCTCCTTTCAAAACCTTCCATCATGCTGGATTGGGCGACCTGCCACAAACGGTCTGTACATCATTGCGAGATTCTTGTACAGTGAGTGAAATGGGAGGCATGGCCTTGATTTTTTTTCCTTTGACAGTCATGAGCTATATCCCCTTACCTTCACCCTTACCTGGCAGTAATTCTTTAACCTCCTTTTAGTAGAAAATTTGCTTGATTTGGGGAAGATCTGGTTCTCATTGTAATCGCAGAACAACCTCAAGTTTGCAGTCGAATCAGACCCCAGTCACTTGCATTTTTCAGACCGCCTTGGCTTTAATAACTTGCAGATTTATTGAATCCTATTTTTCAATGATCAACTGATGAAATGGTCGTTGCCTGTAGTTACAACCTGCGTTATATCCCTTGCTCCCAAAAGGCAATTTTAATTAGATATATTTATATGATAATTTTATATCTTTATATAAATTATTATTAGTAGTAGTGAAATTGTTAGTAATATAATTTATATCTTTGCAATTTTAATTAGATGTCTTTATATGGTAATTTTATATCTTTATATGAATTATTATTAGTAGTAGTGAAATTGTTAGTAATATAATTTATATCCTAGCAATTTTAATTAGATATCTTTATATGGTAATTTTATATCTTTTTAAGAATTATTATTAGTAGTAGTGGAACTGTTAGTAATATTATTTTATATCCTGGCAATTTTAATTAGATATCCTTATATGGTAATTCTATAACTTTATATGGAATATTATTATTAGTAATGAAATCGTTAGTCATATTATTTTATACCCTGGCAATTTTAATTAGATATCTTTACATGGCAATGAAACTGTTAAGTTTTTTATTAGTATAGTTAGAGTCATGAAGTGTTTTCTCTATTATTATTAGTGGAATGAGAACTTTGGGCAAGGTTTGTTGAGATGTACAAAAATCTCTTCTTGGGACATTGTCATATACCTACATGATTATTATCTATCAACCTTAAAACAAACGCTCATAGCAACCATTAATATTTAAGGCAAGATGAATTAAAGAATATCTGGATGCCCTGTTTGTAATTTAAAATGGCTCAATGAGTTGGTTTAAGACTAATTTAGATTTTACCATAATGTCATTGTGTACCTTAGACATGCAAGGTTGGGCTCACATTGGAGGTCGGAATAGACTGAGTTAATTGCCTTACTGGTTGTTTAGTTGTCATTGTCTTGTAAGGTGATTCTTTTTATTGCAAAGTGATGGTAATTTAAAATGTAACGAGTTGTCGTTTTGTGGTAATGATATTATAGTTCCATTGTTGATGATAACAAATAAAGTGTAAAGTTATTATTAGTTAAATTGCAATGCTATCGTGATATAAAAATAACGATATGGTTATTTATGGTCAGGTTTTTGTAGTTTCATTGTCGATGATAACAATTAAAATGTAAAGTCCTCGTTATTTTAATTGCAATGTTATTGTAATCTAGAAAGAAAAGATATGGTTATGTTATGGTGATGTTATGGTAATTTCATTATGATTGATAACGTATAAAATGTAGGGTCCTTGAATGATGCAGGAGCATCTGCAACATCCGCAATACATCATATGAGCCAGCATGAGGAGAAAGAGAATGTACAGCTGGACAAGCCAGCAAACCTTTTTGATTTTAAATTTCACCTTGGTATTGTTGCGCCACCGTTTACTAAAGGCATTCAAAGCTGAGCGCATTTGTAATATAGTATAGATAAGGAGGCATTTAACAGTTTTAAATGCTGGTAGATAGGGTTAGCTGTAGATTAGACAGTTTCATCTTCCAGGAGGGAAAACGAATATAGGCACCCTCCTTATGTAAAAAAAAAAAAAGATTATTATTCAGCATTAGCAAGAAGAAGAGCAGAGCAGAGAGTCTGTGAAGAACCTCCATGTACAGCTATTGAATTAATAGGAAGAGCTTTGATTCAATTCCATGGACGCGTTTGATCTCTGTGTGTTGTTGATATTATGCTTGTGCATGTTTGCTTGTTTCTATGATTATCTTTTATATGCTTCTTATGTGATTGCATATCAGGTTAGAAACCTGAGAGAATGAGTTTCAATTGTTTATCTGCTTAGGCCAGGAGATTCCTGCATCGAGTGCAGTTGAATACCTCCGCATAGAGTGCGTCGAGGAGGCTAAGTAGTTGAACCTTTGTTCTCACTTCGTTCAGAGTTGGGTTGAGTTGTTCGAGCCATGCAGGTGAATGCAGGCCGAGGTTGAGTCTCAGTGGCAAGTCTGAGAAAGAGAGGGTTGAAGTCGTTGCGAATGTGGACACACGGGACCCAGAAAACTTCAACACTTGTGGAAGTGATTGAAGAACGAATACAGGGAGCGTGTTCGAGAAGTCTTTGAAGGAAACCGCGTTGACAAAAGTTCAGGAGGGATAGCCTTTTTTTTTTTTGTTTCTTTTCGCTGAAGAAATCGACCCAACAGAGGTCGCATAGGACGAGGGTGGCGGAGCATAGATCTCTTCATACAGGAAGAGAATCGGCGACTTGGAATCGTCGTGCAGACTCGCAAAGTCTCGTGGATTGTTGGATCTAGGAGAAGGAGCGACGCGGTTAACCCTCAGGCGTAGGGAGAATCATTTTCCATTGCACATCGGCGAATCGGAGTTGGCGAGCGCAAAGATTTCATGCACATTGAAGTCACGATGCTCAAATTCCCGATTTAGTGGGAGTCGTCGATCCTCGGAGGGAGAGGTGGCACAAATCTGGAGTATCGGGGTTTCGGTACTCGGGGTTTCCAGCAGCAGAGAGTGTGGTATAGTGGATCCGCAATCTGTGAAGTCCCGAGATTAACGTGGCAGCGTGGGCCCCGAGAGACTTAGTGAAGGACAGGTGGCCTCACATCGGGATCGGCACTTCGGCGCTGGGGGATTTGAAATACAAGGACTCGGCATCGCGAATAGCGATATCCCGAGGTTGACCGTTGACTATCGAGGTCGAAGTTTCAGCGGTTGAGCGACGGGGAGAAGTGTCACGAATCTCGCGATATCGCGAGACCCGATCTCCCGATTTCCAAAGGGAGGATTGCGTGGAATTATAACTGTGGGTAAAGAGCTTCCGAGGGAGTTGGAAGGGCTTGGGCTCTTCGGGTCGAGGTTTGTGAAGGTCCTAGTGGTGCGACTGTGTCGTCGAGGGTACGGGTTGCTACCAAGTGGTATCAGAGCTGAGTTGGAATTCTCTTTGTTCAGGTAGCAGAGAGGAGAGACCTAATGCCACCTAGAAGAGAGAGGCAGTCACCTGATCATGAGGACAGGGATGCTCGAAGAAGGGGTAGGCCAGCAGGAAACCCAGAGATGGAACGCCAAATACGAGATCTCAGGGCGAGGCTCGAAGATATGGAGACCACCTAAAGGCGTGGAGCCGACGCACGGGAGTTCATCGATCCTGAGATTGAAGAGGAAGCTGGACATGACCAGGAAGAAGTCGCTGCAGAAGACGCATCAACAGAGAGGTTGGTCAGGGCTATTTCGAGGATGAGCTCGAAGACAAAGATGGACATTCACGTTTATGAGGGAAGTCTGAATGCAGAAGAGTTGCTGGATTGGATCCGAGCACTCGATACCTACTTCGATTATGAGGATATTGAAGAGGACAAGAAGGTGAGGCATGCAGACACGAAGCTGAAGGGACATGCAGCCCTACGGTGGGATGAACTACAGGCGGATAGGCGCTACAAAGGAAAATCAAAGATCAAGAATTGGGATCGGATGATCGCCAAGATGAAGGTGAAGTTCATTCCGAGGGACTACCAGGTCACTCTGTTCAGGCGCATGCAGAACCTAAGACAAAAGTTGATGACGGTGAAGGAGTACACCGAAGAATTTTATAGGCTAAACATTCGAGCGGGTCATAGGGAGAGTGATGAAGAAAAGGTGGCGAGGTACCTGAATGGTCTCAGGTATGAAATTCAGGATGAATTGAGCATGGTCACCATTCGCACAGTTGAGGATGCGTACCAGATGGCCCTAAAAGCTGAGGAAAAGCTGAGCCGCAAGCAGGGACAGCGAGGGCAAGGCAGAAGCCAGCCCAGAGGCAAGACCATTTCCCAAGAAAGAATTCAGAAGCCCAAGGAGGATTGGAGGAGACCTCAGAGTAAAGCTGAGAGAGGGGGAACCTCACAGCAGAGGCGACAGGATGCTGATCCGAGGAGGCAGCCAGAGGATCAACAAGGTGGCGGATATGCTGATGCAAACACATTTCCTTGTGCTTGAGGTCGAGGAAGAGGTCGAGGAGGAATCATCACATGATTCACATGCGGGAAGGATGGACATAAAGCCATTGACTGCCCAGATAGGAAAATGGATAGAGGAAATACTCACGTCGTTGAGGCGCAGAGGCATGACATTGAGGGTGAGGACACTGGAAGTGGGAAGTCGCTCACGGTGCACAAAGTTCTCTTGAAGCCTGAGAAAGAGGTGGAGGACACATCTCAACGATGCAGATTGTTCCGGATGACTTGCAAGGCCAAAGGCTAGAAATGCAAGGTCATAGTGGACAGCGGAAGCACGAATAATCTCGTTGCAAGCGAGATGGTGGAAAAGCTGGAGCTGGAGACGCACAGGCACTCGAGCCCATACAAAGTGTCATGGCTACAGAAAGGACACCAGGTAAATGTTACAAGACAATGCTTGGTTGAATTTAGAATGGGTGAATATAGAGATAAAATTCTATGTGATGTCATTCCCATGGATGTCTGTCATGTATTATTGGGAAGACCATGGCAGTTTGATAGAAAGGTTATTCATGATGGGAGGATGAACACTTACACCTTAGAGAAGGATGGGAAGTCACACATATTGCTGCCGATAAAAGATAAGAAGGTAGAGGCAGAAGTGAGCAGCACGGTTCTTCTCATGAGTGGGAAAGAGCTTCTCACAGAGTTGGAGAAGGATGAAGATCCACAATTCTTTGTTGTCAGGAAACCTAGGATTGTTCTGACAAGCACGAGAATGGACGACTTACTAGAGGAGGTTCAGCAACTACTGGGAGAGTTTGCTGATATCATCGTGGATGAACTACCTCGTTTGTTGCCACCAATGATGAGTGTGAGTCACCACATTGACCTCATACCCAGAGCCAGCCTACCGAACAAGGCCGCGTACAGGTTGATACCTCAGGAGAACAAGGAAGTCAAAAGGTAGGTTCAGGAGCTACAGGATAAGGGACTGGTGAGAGAGAGTCTGAGTCCATGTGTCATTCCAATGGTATTGAGCCCAAAGAAGGATGGAGGCTGGAGAATGTGTACAGACTCTAGGGTGATCAATAAGATCACCATCAGGTACAGGTTTCCATTGCCGAGAATGGATGACTTGATGGATTGCCTGAGTGGGGCGAATTATTTTTCCAAGATTGATCTCAAGAGAAGATACCATCAGATCCGAATGAGAGAGGGAGATGAATGGAAGACAGCATTCAAAACAAACGAGGGTTTGTACGAATGGATGGTCATGCCGTTTGGGTTAACGAATGCACTGAGCACTTTTATGAGGCTGATGAATGAAGTCCTACAGGAATTCATTGTCAAATTTGTGGTGGTATACCTGGATGATATACTGATTTTCAGTAAAACCAGGGAAGAACACTTGAGACATTTGGCCATAGTGATGAGAAGACTGCAGCAGGAGAAGTTGCTGATCAACTTGAAAAAATTCTCGTTCATGCAGATGGAACTCATATATCTGGGATTTGTTATTTCGGAAAATGAGTTGAAGATGGATCCTGAGAAGGTGAACGTAATCAGGAATTGGCCATCGCCAAGGAATGTTTTCGAGGTTAGGAGCTTTCACGGTTTGGCAAGCTTCTACAGGAAATTCATTCGAAATTTTAGTGGAATCAGTGCTGAAATGATGGACACTGTGAAAAAGCGGCATAAAATTTTTCAGTGGACAACCGAGGCTGAAAGGAGCTTCAAATTGTTGAAGCAAAAGATAACCGAGCAGCCAGTGTTAGTGCTGCCTGACTTTCAGAAGACCTTCCAGGTGAAATGTGATGCTAGTGGGTATGCTGTTGGGGGGGTTTTGAGTCAGGATGACAGACCTGTGGCATATTATAGAGAGAAGCTGGATGGTGCGAAATTGAAATACTCCACGTATGACAAAGAATTCTATGCCATTATACAGGCATTGAAGAAGTGGAGGCATTATCTGATACCCAAAGAATTTGTGCTATACAGTGATAATCATGCACTGCAATTCGTGAGTCAGCAGGAGAAGTTGAATCAAAAGCATGCGAAGTGGGTGGAATACATGAAGAATTTCACCTTTGTTATAAAGAATATTTCGGGGACTGCGAACAAGGTAGCTGACGCCTTGAGCAGGAAGTGTTTGATGCTGCAGGAGTTCAGGATAAAAACACTGGGTTTTGAGAACTTGAAAGATATATATGCAGGTGATGTCGATTTCGGTGAAGCTTATGAAGTAGCCGAGAATCCGGTTCTCAGGGATAGGAGTCCGTGGATTGATTACTTAATCCAGGATGGATTGTTGTTTAAAGGAAATCAACTGTGCACTCCAGATTGCTCTATGAGGGAGAATTTAGTGAAAGAGAAGCACAGTGGAGGTTTAGCAGGTCATTTCGGGCATGACAAAACATTCGCCAAGCTGAGCGAGTCATATTTTTGGCCAGACATGCGTACAGATGTGAAGAGATTTGTTGACAGGTGCAGGATATGTCAACATGCCAAGGGTTGAAAGCAGAATGTTGGGTTATATCAGCCTTTGCCCATACCCGAGAGGCCATGGGAGGCCATTAGTATGGACTTTGTGTTAGGTCTGCCGAGAACACAGCGCGGGGTGGATTCCATTTTTGTGGTGGTGGACAGATTCTCGAAGATGGCACATTTCATACCATGCCATAAAACGAGCGATGCTATTCACATCGCGAATTTGTTTTTCAAAGAAATCGTGTGATTGCATGGATTGCCGAGAAGCATAGTCTCGGACAGGGATACGAAGTTCATAGGTCATTTTTGGAGGATTCTATGGAAGAAGCTGGGGACTGACTTAGCTTTCAGTTCTGCTTACCATCCGCAGACAGATGGGCAGACTGAAGTAGTCAACAGAATTTTGGGGGATCTGTTGAGGAGCCTGGTGATGGAGCATCACAGCAGCTGGGATCAGATCCTACCGTAGGCAGAATTCGCATACAACGATTCAGTGAATCGAAGTACAGGTAAGAGCCCATTTCAGATTTTATATGGGACACAGCCGAGGGGAGTGTCTGAGCTTAGGGAGCCAGAACAGGATGAGACTAGCAGCGCGAGAGCTGAGGAGTTCGCTGAGGTGATCAAAGAACTTCACACGGAGGTGAAGCAGCGACTGCAGAAGACGAATCAAGAGTACAAGTGCAGAGCCGATCAGAGAAGAAGACAGCTTCAGTTTGAAGTTGGAGACATGGTTCTGGCACACTTGAGGAAGGAAAGGTTCCCACGGGGGACATATAACAAGCTCAAGATGAAGAAGATCAGGCCATGCAGAATTCTGAGGAAATTTGGCGAGAATGCATAGGAGCTTGAGCTGCCAGAGGGCATTGGGATATCTCCGATTTTCAATATTTTGGATTTATACCCATATAAAGTCGAATATGCACGAGCAGAAAATGTTGAGGAACCAGTCATCGAGTGGCAGAAGCAGTTGCCAGTGGCAAAAAAACCTCAGATGGAGTACATACTGGATAAAAGACTAGGGAAGAAGACCAGGAGAAAGCAGTATTTTGAATACCTGGTGAAATGGAAAGATCACCCAGTGGAGGATGCCAGCTGGCAGACAGAAGCAATAATCTTGAAACATGGGTAGACAGTGTAGGAGCTCATGGACAGGAGCCCATAAAATCTTTTGAGCTGAGGAGTATGATGCAGGAGCATCCGCAGCATCCGCAATACATCATATGAGCCAGCGTGAGGAGAAAGAGAACGTACAGCTAGACAAGCCAACAAACCTTTTTGATTTTAAATTTCACCTTGGTATTGTTGCGCCGCCGTTTACTAAAGGCATTCAAAGTTGAGCGCATTTGTAATATAATATAGATAAGGAGGCATTTAACAGTTTTAAATGCTGGTAGATAGGGTTAGCTGTAGATTAGACAGTTTCATCTTCCAGGAGGGAAAACGAATATAGGCACCCTCCTTGTGTAAAAAAAAAAAAATATTATTATTCAGCATTAGCAAGAAGAAGAGCAGAGCAGAGAGTCTGTGAAGAACCTCCATGTACAGCTATTGAATTAATAGGAAGAGCTTTGATTCAATTCCATGGACGYGTTTGATCTCTGTGTGTTGTTGATATTGTGCTTGTGCATGTTTGCTTCTTTCTATGCTTATCTTTTATATGCTGCTTATGTGATTGCATATCAGGTTAGAAACCTGAGAGAATGAGTTTCAATTGTTTCTCTTCTTAGGCCAGGAGATTCCTGCATCGAGTGCAGTTGAATACCTCCGCATAGAGTGCGTCGAGGAGGCTAAGTAGTTTAACCTTTGCTCTCACTTCGTTCAGAGTTGGGTTGAGTTGTTCGAGCCGTGTAGGTGAGTGCAGGCCGAGGTTGAGTCTCAATGGCAAGTCTGAGAAGGAGAGGGTTGAATTCGTTGTGAGTGTGGACACATGAGACCTAGAAAACTTCAACACTTGTGGAAGTGATTGAAGAACAAATACAGGGAGCGTGTTCGAGAAGTCTTTGAAGGAAACCGCGTTGACAAAAGTTCAGGAGGGATAGCCTTTTTTTTTTTTTCTTTCTTTTCGCTGAAGAAATTGACCCAGCAGAGGTCGCACGGGACGAGGGTGGCGGAGCATAGATCTCTTCGTAGAGGAAGAGAATAGGCGACTTGGAATCGTCGTGCAGACTCGTGAAGTTCGGTGGATTGTTGGATCTGGGAGAAGGAGCGAGGCGGTTAACCCTCAGGTACAGGGAGAATCATTTTCCGTTGCACATCCACGAATCAGAGTTGGCGAGTGCAAAGATTTCATGCACGTTGAAGTCGCGATGCTCAAATTCCCGATTTAGTGGGAGCCATGCATCCTCAGAGGGAAAGGTGGCGCAAATCCGGAGTATCGGGGTTTCGGTACTCGGGGTTTCCAGCAGCAGAGAGTGTGGTATAGTGGATCCGTGATCCGTGAAGTCCTGAGATTAACGTGGCAGCGTGGGCCCCGGGAGACTTAGTGAAGGACAGGTGGCCTCACATCGGGATCGACACTTTGGCGCTCGGGGATTTGAAATACAAGGACTCGGCATCATGCATAGAGATATCCCGAGGTTGACCGTTGACTATCGGGGTTGGATTTTCGGTGGTTGAGCGACGGGGAGCAGTGTCACGAATCTCGCGATATCGCGAGACCCGATCTCTCGATTTCCGAAGGGAGGATCGCGTGGAATTATAACTGTGGGTAAAGAGCTTCCGAGGGAGTTGGAAGGGCTTGGGATCTTCGGGCCAAGGTTTGTGAAGGTCCTGGTGGTGCGACTGTGCCATCGAGGGTACGGGTTGCTAACATTGAATCTGAGCGCAATCAATTATTATGATTCAGTAAATGGGGATTTGCAGTTAACTAAATGTACATCCTTTAAGGCTGGGTTGGTAACTTGCTGATTAGTGGAAATCAAATGGAGTATTCAGTCTGTAATTAATTTCATTGAGTCTTAATAATGGTTGGTCAATGTCGGAATCCTTCTGACTTGCATCTTCCATAGAGGACGTGGTTGTGCATTTAATTATTGTCTAACTTAATTATTGTTGTACTCGGTTGTAATCTCCAATGGTTGGGTTTGCTTGTGTTGGGTGGGTTGTAGACACCTCCATGCTCCTCAGAACAGTCGCTATCCCTGAGACCTTAAATGGTTAAAATCGATGGGAACTTGGGCTTGAGCATTGATTATGTGTCTTGGAGGCCCTAACCATTGCAGGGTAGGATTGCCGGGTAGTCAGTCTTATCTTTGTCAGTTGATTGTTGTTCATTGTTGGCCAATGTTTTCATGTTTCTTAGATATTTATGTTGATATCGTAGTTGTATGCCTCATGATTCATCGTCATGTGGCGACGTAGAGTCGGAAGTGTTTATTACCCTTATACGCACGTGCACACATAATTTATATATATATATATATATATATATATATATATATATATATATATATATATATGGCACTTGTTAAGAGGTTGGTCGTCGTAACGAGGAGGATCGTTACAATCGAGCTATTCTATAATTGGGATATATGTTTACATTAGTTTCAATTCATTGTTAACAATAATGACAATTTAAGTAAAATCATTTTCATTATCAATTTACGTAATATTATTTTCATTATTTATATAATTCATGATTAGCAATAATCATAATTTAGGCAATTTCATTTCCATTATTGATATGAACTTATTTTATATAAATTAATTTACAATTGAATATCATTCTCATTATTTATATAAATTATTTTACAGGTGAGGTATGGTCATTTTCATTATTTATATAATTCATTGTTAACAATAATCATAATTTAGGTAATATCATTTTTATTATTTATATCAAATTATTTTATATAATTTAATTTACAAGTGAGGTATATTATTTTCATTATTCATATGAATGTATTTTATATAAGTTAATTTACAGTTGAGATATGATCATTTTCATTATTTATATATGATGTTGTTTGATATCAATAATTTAGAAAGTGTTTTTAATAATATCATTTTCAATATCAAATTTAGGTGATATTATTATTATTTATATGATGCTATTTTGTATAAATTAATTTACATATTAAGTAATGTAATTTGACAATAACATATATCAAGAAAAGTACTGTAACATATTTACAAATTCAGAAAACAAGGACCAGTCATATGCAGTATTCATTACAAAGTTGAAATGGAGTTTTTTAATTGTTCTATTTTTTCTGTTTTTTAGCATGAATCCAGAATCCAACTACATAAATTTGAACGAAATCATAAGTTTTTGTTTTTTAAATTGTATTTGTGAATGCATAAATAGATTCATCATGTTAAATAACCTTGAGCACACTCAGATTATACAGACTTAACCACTCAAATCTGCAGATCCAACACTTTCTATCCATATTTCGGACAAAATTAAGAAATAAAAATTTCATGAAAAAAACCCAAAGCATAAAACATATAAACTACTAGAGATTAAATGATTGAATTCAACATCATTGAGAAACATAGTATTGAATATCGGGAAAATTATTTTCAAGGTTGTCCCACTTACTATTGAGAAGTAGAATCATCTTCATTTTGAATGTTAAGAATTTGACGAATTTGTTTGGGGGTTTTACCTCTGATCATGTCATTGATAACTTGACATGTTAAGTCCAGAAGATTCTTTATACATAGGTAGTGGGCTACCAGTGCAAGTTTCAAAAATGTTTCATGATCGTCCTGTAACATCCCGCTCTGGCACACTAAGAAAACTTATTCTTTGAGGAGACTTGCTCACAAGTGATCCAGACTATTATGATATCAAAACATTTGTCCTTGATTATGATGCGTTATGATAGATGACATGATGTTTTGTTGCATTGACATAGACAGGTGCTATTGACTCAATTTTACTGAGTGTGTAGGGTTTTGGACCTTTAGGATGCAGAGGCATTGACTAAACCCTTGGACTCTGGATCGAGTCATGGAGTTATATATTAGGGATTGTTTGTTTTACTGTGATTTTAGTACATTGATTAGATGATATGATGTGGAAATGTTTTGACACGATTGTTGATGATGCAGGCAGATGATAGCTTGCCGACTAGACTCACATATGGAGTAAAAGGGCCACACACACATGAATACTAGAGAGGTTGAGGGAGAGGTGTGGAAAGCAGCCCTGCTACAGCCTACTAGCACTCTCGTCGTGGATTGAACTATAGGTGAATGATTACCTAGTTCGAGAGGACCCACGATGCCATGAGGGAAAATAGTGACACTTGCTCGCGATGGTTCTAAGGGGTACGGAATAAGGCGGGGGCCTTATTCCTTAGAAGCCCTTAGTCTCCCACAAGTTCACTTGGAGGAGTGTTGACTCCAGGGGTTATTAATGTTTACCAATCAGTCAAGAGGTGAGTGGCACCCTTGGAGCACGTGGTGCATCCTGAAGGGTACGTCGCGCAAAAGAAACAAATGAGGCGAGTGGCACCCTTGGATCACGTGGTGCATCCTGAAGGGTACGTCGCGCAAAAGAAACAAATGAGGCAAGTGGCATCCTTGGAGTATGTAGTGCATCCTAAAGGGCACGTCGCGTTGATGATGATGAAGGAACAAACCTAGATGGCCCTAAGAAATTTAACACATTAAGAAATTCTTAAACAAATTCCCTAATTAAATGTCACCCAGTTCAGAATCTAAGTCCTCGGTCTAAAACTTCTCTAGGGGTAAAATTTTGTCTAACCTTAAGAAAAATACCCCATAAAAATAAAAAAAAATAAAAATTAAACAAAAAACCACTTAAGTAATAGTTTTAGTCTTCATAAAAATTTTGGGGTAAAATGAATAGAGTAAGAATTTAATTAAAATCAACGAATTTAAAATTGTAAAGAAGAATTTAATTGTTTAGCTTGTGAAAGTGTAAAAGATATTAAATTATTAATAAAAAGGAAAAGAGGTTAATTTGCACAGTTGCCATTTTTGGCTCTAATAAAAAGGAGAAAGAAGGGAATAATAAAAATTAGGAAACTAAGGAATGGAGGAAACATAATAAGGGAAATAAAGGAACTTATGGTAAAAAGCGAGGTCAACTTAGTAACAAATCTGCAATAAAGAACCTTCTAAATTGAAATAAATTAGCAACATCATTTTAGGGAAAGTATTTAAAACCTATAAGGAAATCTAGGGACACCTAGGAGTAAAAATAGGAGTAGCTCTAGGTGGGTGATTGAAATAAGACAATTTAATAAATTAAAGAAAATAGTTAATGGAGAAACATGGGGGATTAATGACACTTGTACAAAAGAGAATTTTTAAGAGATTTTATTAAAACTTAAAGTAAATGAAATTTGGGGGAAATGGGAAGTTCTAAAACTCTATAAAAGAGAGGAAGGAAGTGGAGGAAAGGGATGGGCTGTTAGTGTAATGTTATGCTGTTGGATCAGTGACTTAACTGATTTACTTGTGAGGAGTTGGGATTTTCCATCTCAGATAGGAGTGGTAGCTTGGCCTTGCGAGGTGAGCTGGGAGATAGACATACCATATAGATAGTGTGTGGCCCCTTTGCGACTCCGGGGGCTACGTGGGAAGCAGAGTACCCCTAGTGTTGTCTAGGAGGTACTGGTGAGGTCTCAATGATCAGCGAGCGAGAGCAGCATGGATCACACAGACGACACTTGGAGCAGGCAAACAGGCAAAGGTGTGCCCTTCGGTTGAATGATAGACTGTGTAGGATGTATGAATTAGATCTGTAGGTGTATTATTAGTGGTGGTAAATGGTTTCATTCTGCAGGGAACCCGTCCCTCTAACTTGCTCGATTGGGATTAAATTTATATGTCGAACAATCTCCGAAATTTTCGTGTCTAAAAATTTTTATGACTGAAATGATAGGTCTGAATTTTAGGACTGAATTTTTACATGTCTGAATCGATTATGGAATTTTAGATTTATATTCTAAATCGGAATTAACATATCTGAGTTAATGAGTTTACATGTCTTCTTCAATTCCCGAGGTTATATGTCGAATTTTGACTGAATCTACATGTATGTAACACCTTAAGGGTCTGGTTCGACTGCTATGCACATTAGGTTCAAAATTTATGCAGCAAAATTTTATGTAATGAAGTTTTCATTTAGAAATTTGTAATGAACTTTATGAAATGAAATTTTGTGCGTTAAAATTTACGTATGTTTATTTTCACAACTGGCAATAATGCCTTTGGTTAAAAGTTACTTTCCTTATCTGAATTGGAATTACCTGTCCAAAAATACCATTATGTTTAGAAATTATAGGTATGACACATCACTATCCGAGTGACTGAAACTCCTTGTTGAATTAGAACATAGAGATTTTGTCCATCCCCTTTCCTTCTTACCTGTAGTTGCATCCTTTAACGAAAATAAAATAAAATCATAGAGCTCTCGCGTGTTAATTTAAAGGGGAATCGTTGGGTTCAGACTCGACTGTTTCCTTTTATTTATGGCATCCTCTCCCTGCAAACGATTTTGAATCCACACCATTTTCACCCTGCAAACGGTCTTAAATCTCTTACCCCTTTTTACTGTTGAACAGTTGTCAAGTTTCCCTGCAACAATGTTAAATCACACAATGTTGAACAATGGTCTGGGCCTTCACCTCTACTAGTCGCGCTATGTACTGCTGAGAAAGGAATTCTCTGAGATGTGGTACAACTAAGGCTTTCTCTTGATAGTTTTTAAAAAAATAAAGAAACCCTTCTGTTGTGTAATTATTGCAACGTTTTTTTTTTTATCGAATCCAATTACAATAGAAGACTGAGATCCACATCAATAATGATGAAGGGATAATCAATTCACACAAAAAGAGTACAAGAAAAATTTTCTTTTCTATTTGACACTTCATGCGTACGAAGGTGCCCCTCCTTCCTGTAGGTTGTCCATGTATAAATGCAAAGAATGCCTGTGTTCTCTTGCTGGGCCCGAGATTTCATTTGTTCATGTTTGGAAATT
The DNA here is from genome assembly GCA_009831015.1 of Picea engelmannii. Classification (NCBI taxonomy): domain Eukaryota; kingdom Viridiplantae; phylum Streptophyta; class Pinopsida; order Pinales; family Pinaceae; genus Picea; species Picea engelmannii. Next base: position 197,543 of record ML793207.1, on the reverse strand, counting down.
GACAGTGGCTATCGATATTTTCACGTGGGAACATTAACGACAATTTTAATTACTATCTATTTTTAATTGATTTTGTAAACTACCTTCTTGGTGTGTTTTCTTTCACCTTCACAGAGAAGCAAATAGAAATGCCGAATCTATTTCAAACATAAAAAAATTTGCTTGGGTGTCTAGCCTTCTCCAGGTTTGAACTGTGTGCAATATCTTACCGTCTAACTCTGCAACTATTTTTAACAATCGCCTAAACTCACCCCTGCCAGTTGTGTCAAGTCGTAACCCTTCACCCTACAAAAATATGATTTAAGATTCTTATTACATTTACCTCTCCAAGAGCATGACATGCGGCTGTGAAAGGGTTTTTATGACACGGTCAGAAAAATTTCTGAGTTGAATCCTGGTTCCGATAGTTACCATCTCTCTAGTTACGAAATTGATTATCGATACCTAGCATGCATTCCGAGTTGTCTCTTTGCTAATTTTCATGCTTTACTTGGCATAGTGATTGGGCCACTAGTTTTATTTGTGCTTGATAATTTATAGAATGTGTTGTTTGGTTATTTTATTGTATTTATCATTGCAATGATATGGGAATATAAATAAAGCGTAATTGTGACTATTATGGATAACATAAGTGTTATTATGATTTATAAAGAGATGGTTACTCTAATATATTATTATGGTAATATGTAAATATTAGGCCACTGTAATAGATTTCTCTTGCATTATAAAATAAAATGTAATGTTAGTGATATAAAAATGGTAATGCTATTGTTAGTCTAATGCAATGTTATCATAACCCCAAAAGGTAAGTAAGGATATTTTTATTTTAGTGAAAATGTTCTTGAAATTTTATTGATATGAATAACATAAATTGGTATAGTAAGGAGTAATCCATTATGACTGTAAATTATATTGTTATTGGAAGGGTAACGTCATTGTAAATATTGTTTCTGAAATATGTAAGAGTAATGTTTTCCAATATAATATAGAGTGTAATGTTAGTGTTAGATAACATATAAAAAGAAATGTCATTGTTATTCTATTTGTAATGTTATTGTAATGTAAGGTCAGTATAACTTTTCGTTGAAACATGTAAATGAAATGTCCTTGCAATTTGGAAGGATACTATGTTAGCATTTGATAACATATGGAATGTAAGATCATTGTTATTTTATTTGTTATTGTAGTATAAAAATAATGACATGGTTAATTTATTGTAAAGGACATTCAAATTTTATTAATGCTGACAACACATAAATGGTAAGGCCCTTGGAATGAAATCCAATAAATTATTATGATTTAGTAAATGGGGAATTAGCAATTATTTATATGTACTTATTTTTAAGGTTGGGTTGGTAACTCGTTGACTAACAGAATTTAAACGAAGTGATTGATCTATACTTGTTTCCAAATGAGTCGTAGGTAATGTTGAGTCTTAACTAATGGTTTGTTATTGTCGGTGTACTTCTGACTTGCGCGTTTCGTAGAGGACATGGTTGTTCATTAACTTTTGTTGCACTTGGTTGTAAACAATTTATTGATTGGTCTGCTTGTGTCGGGAAGGATGTAGACAGCTCCATGTTCCACGGAACAGTCGCCAGCCCTGAGACCTTAAATGGTTAAAATCGATGGTAACCTGGGCTTGAGCATTACTTATGTGTCTTGGAGGTCCTAACCATTGCAGGGTAGGATGGGCGGGTAGTCAGTCTTAATTATTTGTCGATTGATTGTCATACCTTGCTTGCAGTTACTTGATGTGCATCTGAGATCGTTATGTTGTCATTGCAGTTGCATGCGCCATGTTCATCATCATATGGTGACATAGAGTTGAATGTATTTATTGTCCTTGTACACAGATGCGCACACACAAAAAAAATAAATTTGCACTTGTTATAAGAGGTTGTCGTCGCAAAGAGGAGGTTCGTTACTGTAACAACCATAGTCCAATATATGCTTAGGGATTATTAAGTAAAAATTTATTAGGTAATTAATTTTTCTAACATGTTATTAACTAAACAAAGATTGGGATAATGATATTAATTAAATATTAATTAATTAATTAATTGTTATAATTTTGATTAATTAATTAATTAATTAATTACCTATTACATTCAATGACCTGGTTATTAAATTTAAGAGGGTTAATAAATTTAATTGTTTAATTAAAGGATTACGTATACGGAGGGGATGAGAAGCATTAAATGTAAGGATAAGGAACATTAATAATCAGATCATACATTAACTAAGAGCATAAGACAATGAATGTATGGATAAGGAAATAAATGAGGAGGAAAGGGTCAGTGAAGGAGGGATAGGAGGGGAGGAGGCTTACGGAAAGAGGGGGAATTTTTGGAGGGTTCTCTTGGATTTGTTGGTTAGGATTTTGAGTTTTGTAGTCAAGGGAAGGATCATTATGGGGGGGCACCGGTTTGTTGGGGGTTTTGGGCATGGGGGCCAAGATATCCATATGGTATCCTAGAGCTAGGAAGTCAGACATGCTACTCCTATCTGGCAGGGAGGAAACACAGTTTGGGCAGAGTTGATCAGTGCATCAAGTAGAAACAAGGAAACAACAAGGCAGTAGGGGGAAGGGACAATCATATCGACAAAAATTAGCATCATAAGCAGGTAATTTGTTATGAAAGTGCTAAGTTTTTTTTTTTTCTGTAGTTAAATATTAATCTCTGGTGAATATTGTGTATATGCTGGTGATTAATTTATTTGTATGATAAAAATGATTTATATCAAAATTAGTATTTACATGCACTACACATGGTATCAGAGCCTTGACTCAAAATCTGGAACCAAGGGCCTACCTACCTACCTACTCGCCTACCCAATTTAGAAATGGAATTGTACCCACCCAGAAATTAGATAAAATTAGATAAATCTGGGCCTSAGGGCCAAGTTCTAGCTCCAAGTCCCAGTGCCACCTCCACCTAACCTGTAAGCCAAGTATACATTGATTTTTAAGTATATATATTCATTAATATGATGTATTAATGTTAGAATTTTAACTGCTTCTTAGTATTATTTTTATAATAAATTGTTAAACTATAAACCAGACACTTTAACCACTTTTCCATTTTTGTAAAATTCATTATAATTGCCCATAAAAATAAATAAATATATAAATAAGTTTTTTTCAAAACTCCTTTTGCATTCGTCTATTTTTATTCATACAAACTCCTCTCTCTGTATCAAAAACAAATGGTCAAACTTTCCAGTTAAGTCAGGAAATTGGGATTGGAATTATGCTAGACAATTTACATATAAATCTTCAAAAATTAAACAAAAACATTAAAAAATGAGAGTATGTTGGACACAATTTATACATAAATCTTCAAAAATTAAAAAAAAACATTACAAATATAGCTACACCATATTTAGGTCCTCATACTAAGAGGATCAATCTAAATTTATAAATAGATGTTGTCCTGATGGATAATTTGCAAGTACCCAGAAATTGGTCATTAAATTATCTATATAAGATGATTGATTTGTCATTGTTGTAATTTCCTGTAACTTCTAATTTCCTCTGATTTATGTATTAAATATTCTAATTTCCTGTACGTTGATGTCATGTGACTTCGATTGATTTCTTATAGAGTTGGGAAATGATTAATTTTGCTTCCCATGCCTCAGTGTGAGACGAAAAATTTATAGATGGGCAGCTAACTTAATTTAGTATGATTAATTTATTGTGCGATGTGGACCTTATTCTTTACGGAATTGTTTGAAATAATGCTCTACAAAGTTGTAGCTAAATGAGAGGACAAATAATATAATAGTGTAAAACAAATATTTATGGCCAATTTAACCTGAATAGAATTTAAAGTTGAACCTAGAAAACGCTAACATAGATATGTTATGCCAACCATAGCGATTTCAAACATAATCAGTAACAATAGATCGGCAACCCACCTTGCAATTTGGAACCTTCACATAGTCCGACGAAACAAAAAAGTATATTTTTAGGATTTAAATCTGTGTGAACACGTGTAACATCCCGCTCTGGCGCCCTTACCCAACTTATTCTTTGAGGACACTTGCTCGCAAGTGATCTGGATTTTTATGATGATAAAACTTTTTCCTTCATTATGATATGTTACGTTATATGACAAAATGTTTTTACTACGTCGATGTAGACAGGTGCTGCTGATTTGGTTTCTTTGAGTGTGCAGGGTTTCGGACCTTGAGGATCCAGAGGCATCGGTGGAACTTCCTTGGACTCTGGATTGAGACAGGGAGTGGGCTATTTGAGTTGTTTCATTTATGATGATATTGTTTCGTTTGATGATATGCTATTAATTTTATGATATGATGTTGACATGATCTGACATGATGGTTGATGATGCAGGCTGACGATAGCTTGCTGACCAGACTCACATATGGAGTAAAGGGGTCACACACGAGTTCCAGAGAGATTGAGGGAGAGCTGTGGACAGCAGCCCTGCCACAGCCTACTAGCACTCCCTCCATGGCTCGAACTGTAGGTTAACGATTACCTAGTTCGAGAGGATCCACGATGTCGTGAGGGCAGACTGCGACAATCGCTCACGACGATTCTAAGGGGCGCGCAATAAGGCGGGGGCCTTATTCCTTAGAGCCCTTAGTCTCCCACAAGATTCACCTGGCGGAGTGTTGACTCCAGGGGTTATAGAGTCTACCAATCCGTCAAGCCAGCGAGTGGCAC
>ML793207.1:76750-120754 GCA_009831015.1 Picea engelmannii | reverse complement strand
TTCAATTCATTGTTAACAATAATGACAATTTAAGTAATATCATTTTCATTATCAATTTAGGTAATATTATTTCATTATTTATATAAATTAATTTATACCTGAGGTGTGATCATTTTCATTATTTATATAATTCATGATTAACAATAATCATAATTTAGGTAATTTCATTTTCATTATTGATATGAAATTATTTTATATAAATTAATTTACAATTGAATATCATTTTCATTATTTATATAATTCATGGTTAACAATAATCCTAATTTAGGTAATATCATTTTTACTATTTATATCAAATTATTTTATATAAATTAATTTACAAGTGAGGTCTATTACTTTCATTATTTATATGAATGTATTTTATATAAATTAATTTACAACTGAGATATGATCATTTTCATTATTTATATATGATGTTGTCTTATATCAATAATTTAGAAAGTGTTTTTAATAATATCATTTTCAGTATCAAATTTAGGTGATATCATTATTATTTATATGATGTTATTTTGTATAAATTAATTTGCAGCTTAAGTACTGTAATTTGACAATAACATATATCAAGAAAAATATTGTAACATATTTACAAATTGAAAAAACAAGGACCAATAATATGCAGTATCCATTACAAAGTTTAAATGGATTTGCTTAACTGTTTTTTTTTTTTTTGTTTTTTAGCATGAATCCAAAATCCAACTACGTATATTTGAACGAAATCATAAGTTGTTGTTTTTTAAATTGTATTTGTGAATGAATAAATAGATTCATCATGTTAAAAAACCTTGAGCACACTCAGATTATATAGACTTAACCACTCAAATCTACAGATCCAACACTTTCTAGCCAGATTTCAGACACAATTAAAAAATAAAGATTTCATGAAAAAAACCCAAAACATAAAACATCTAAACTACTAGAGCTTTAATCATTGAATTAAACATCATTGAGAAACATAACATTTAATATCAGCTGAATTATTTTCAAGGCTGCCCCACTTACTGTTGAAAAATAGAATCATCTTCATTTTGAATGTTAAGAATCTGACGAATCTGTTCGAGGGTTTTACCTCTAATCATGTCATCGATAGCTTGACATGTTAAGTCCAGAAGATTCTTTATACACAGGTAGTGGGCTATCAGTACAAGTTTCAAAAATGTTTCACGATCGTCCAGAGTTTGAAGGAACTCTGAATCCCACGTGTTGTTAACATGATGAGGGGCATGAAGTGCATGGTGTCTGGAATATTGGATGAACTTTTCCAAAATGTTGTTGGAAACAAGAGGAAGTGGAACAGTTATGTGAGTACCCAAGTCCTCCATCACCTTCTTTACAATCTAAGACTCGGAAGCCATGACCTCCTCCACTTTAATTATTTTTCTATCGTCACTTATCAATCTCACAATATTTGTATTATTATTGTTACTGTATTCCATCCCGAAGCAGATACAATGAAATGAAATGGATTGATGATCGTGCTTGGTGCATATAGATTTCTATTTTGAATGACATGAAAAGTAGCGATATTCGGTTCAACTTCCACTAATGGTGTAGATTTCAAACCCTAACGTTCATATTAATAGAAAACATTTCGTGCACACAATCGATTTTCTCACAAGGTGGAAAGATATATCATGTTAAACTTTAGAGCGGAAGCCTACTCTTCTAGCTTATCATAAGGGGCCAAAGTCCATTTTGTGAGAATTGAACCATGTTTGGGAGGATAACAAACATGCTACCCAACCACCAAAGTTAAGAACCTTGGACAATGTAGAGTTTATGCTTCACAAGTTCAAATCCAGAGGGGGTAGGGTATGCATATCTCCATAGACTTTGGTTTCTTGGTTGACCTTGACCTTAAAATAAGATTATTATTATATTATTATAATTATGTATATAATGATGATGGTCTAAAGGTTGTAAAATTAAAAAAAATCAATTGATAAAACTAATTAGATTTGTAATTTTAATTGGTAATCTCTAAGGTAATATGAAAAATGAGCTATTGGTCTTATGGGGCCTGTTATTTCTAGCAGCTAGTCTATCTATAAATAGTATGATGGTCGTTGGTGATTCGAAAGTAATGATAGAATCAACAAAAGAGGAAGATAATTTGAACATCCTCCACCTTGGCCCATGGAAAGAGAAGATGTGGAGGTTAAAACATAGCTTTGAAAGGCTCAAATTTATGCATTTTCACAGAATCTACAACATTGTTTCTGATCAAATTTCTAAAAAGGCTTTGAATTGTTCTTATGGATGGATTTATTTTGAGAAACTTGTGCAAGGAACAATGCAGATAGACTTCCCATGTTTTAACTTTCAGTTTCATAAGTGGTCGTTTAGATTTTAGATACTATTTATGTAGTGTCGATATGGATGTATAAATGTAGAAATAATATCTTTTAGAAATGTATTTTATAAGCCTGATAAGATATATATAGAATCAATGCACAATGTAACCATCAAATGTATTTTTGAAAGTTTCACTTGATTTTCAATAGAATCGCAGTGAGAAAAAAATAATATTAAAAAAAAACTAACTAAATTTATAATGTCAATTGGTAATAAATAATATTAAAAATAGGTAATTAGATTTATAATGTTAATTTCTAATAATATTAAATTCATTTTAACCATCTATCTATAAAGTGTGGAGAGGGATCCTAGGTTAAAAGCTTTTTTAGAGTGCAAAACTTGAGGAAAGGTTAAAGGTTTGCACCTCTAGAGATTTGATCCCTCTTGGGGCTTGATAGATCTCCGATTAAGATGGATCTATGGTGGTGGTACTATATAAGTCTTTTTATTATTGTGTATATTGATTAATTAAGCATACTTGTTGTTTATATGTTTTTTTTATTTATATATATTTTAATTTTTTTATTAATTAATTATTTATTCAATATTAATTAATTATTTTGTGGATTTTTTACTTTTATTTTAATGCATTATGTTACATGGAAATTTCTCCCATAAAACCCTTGTTTTATTATTTCAATAAGTATTGACTCATAAAACAAAGATCTAGAGAATAAACCCTACATGTTATCACTCAAATAATGACATAATGTAAAAGAGACCGTAGAAGTATGTGATGGCTAGAGAATAAACTCTACATGTTATCATTCAAATAATGACATAATGTAAAGGAGACCATAGAAGTATGTGATGACATGCATTCACAGTTAGATAACAAATGTAGTATACTTACTACAACTTTGAATTTTCCTTAAATTCTGGTCAATGTCACATGTGTTATGGTTTGATTAGCATGGGTGATTCAAACAAATTATTGTATGAATGCATTTGGTTAGTTGATAAAGAATTAAGAGAAATACATGGCTTTGTGGACAAATTTGTGTCATATTTGGTGGAGTCCAAGAATAATAATATCGATAGTTAGAGAAGGAAGAAGATACATCATAAAAATTAGGACATTGGATATCCTTACTCACAATCACAATAGTAAGTGTGTCATACAAAAAAATATTAAGGATGGCATCAAGTAAGTGAATTTTATTTAGCAAACAAGTTCATATGCTTGAAAACAAATCTTTCCAACAAAACAAAAGGCATAATTTCCTAACTTCATGATGAAATAATTGTCTATAGAACCAGTGTCGAGTATATTGGTGAAATCCGTGCAAATCTAAATAAATTTTTATAGTGCAATAGTTTTTGTGTATGTTAAGGATGAAAATATGTCATTACTTGTAGGTATAGATATGTTCTGAGTGTATATTGTAATTGTTTAGATTTATATGTACCATGATACTATTATTAATTGATAAGGGTGTGTGTATCCAGGACCAAAATATGTCATTACTTGTAGGTATAGATATGTTGTGAGTGTATATTGTAATTCTTTAGATTTATATATACCATGATACTTTTATTAATTTATAAGGGTGAGTATATTGATAGGATTCATTTCATGACCTTAAGTTATTTTTCCTAATCCAAATATAACTACTATTCTTTCTCTCTCTTGTGTAATATATTGTGTTAAAATTTGTAACATCCCACTTTGGTGCACTGAGTAAAATTATCTTTTAGGACACTTGCTCGTAAGTGATGTGGACATTTATGATGTTAAAACATTTATCCTTGATTATGATGCGTTATGATAGATGACTTGATGTTTTACTGCCTTGACATAGACAGGTGCTATTGACTCGGTCTTACTGAGTGTGAAAGGTTTTGGACCTTTAGGATGCCGAGGCATCGATGGAACCCCTTGGACTCCAGATTGAGTTAGGGAGTGTGCTATTTGGGTTGATGTATTTACTGTGATATTTCATTGATTTGATGATATGATATGGACATGTTCTGACACGTTTGTTGATGATGCAAGATGATGATAGCTTGCCGACCAGACTCACATATGGAGTAAAGGGGCCACACACGATTTCTAGAGAGGTTGAGGGAGAGGTGTGGACAACATCCCTACCATAGCCTACTAGCACTCCCGTCGTGGCTTGAACTGTAGGTTAACGATTACCTAGTTCGAGAGGAACCACGATACCGTGAGGGAAGACTGCGATAGTCGCTCACAATGATTCTAAAGGGCACACAATAAGGCGGGGGCCTTATTCCTTAAAGCCCTTAGTCTCCCACAAGTTCACTAGGCGGAGTATTGACTCTAGGGGTTATAGATTTCTACCAATCAGTCAAGTCGGTGAGTGGCACCCTTGGAGCACGTGGTGCATCCTGAAGGGAACATCGTGCAAAGAAACGAACGAGGCGAGTGGCACCCTTGGAGCACGTAGTGCATCCTGAAGGGCACGTCATGTTGATGATGATGAAGAAACAAACCTATATGGCCCTAATACATTAATTACTTAAGAAATTCTTAAAACAACTCCCCTAAATAATTGTCATCCAGTCAAAATCTAAACCTAAGTCCAAAAACTTCTCTAAGATAAAAATTTCGTTTAACCTTAAGGAAAAAGGCCCTATGAAAATAAAAATAAAATGAAAAGATTAATTAGCGCATTTACCTTTTTGGTTTTAAAAAAAGGAAGGGATTAATAAAAATAGGGAAACAAAGTAATAAAGGAAACATAGACAATTAATAAGTAATAAAATTATTTAACGTGCGGGAGTATAAAAAGTTATGAATTTAAAAATAAAATGAAAGGATTAATTAGCGCATTTACCTTTTTAGTTTTAAAAAAGAGAAAGGGATTAATAAAAATGGGGAAACTAAGTAATAAAGGAAACATAGACAATTAATAAGTAATAAAATTATTTAACGTGCGGGAGTATAAAAAGTTATGAATTTAAAAATAAAATGAAAAGATTAATTAGCACATTTACCTTTTTGGTTTTAAAAAAAAGGAGGGATTAATAAAAATGGGGAAACTAAGTAATAAAGGAAACATAGACAATTAATAAGTTAAAGAAAATATTTTTGGAGAAACGTGGGGGATGAATGACACTTGTACGACAGAGAATTTTTGGAGGGTTTTCTTTAAAACTTAAAAATAAATGTGATTTAGGAAAGTTGAGGGGGTCTCAAAACTCTATAAAAGAAAAGGGGGATGAGGAAGAAAGGGGGTTTTTTTTCTGAACATAAGGTTACGCTGTCGGATTTGGACTTGATTGATTGTTTGTGAGGAGTTGGGATTTCTCAGCTCAGTTAGGAGTGGTATCTCGGCCTTGCGAGGCGAGCTGGGAAGCTAGATGGAACCTCCAGTTTGTGTGTGGCCCCTTTGCTGCTCGGGGGGATAAGGGGGAAGCAGAGTACCCCTAGCATTTTGCTGGGAGGTACCGGTGTAGTCTCTACGGTCGGCGAGTGGGAGTGTCAAGGAGCGCGGACGTCATTGCGGAGGGCTATAAGGAAAGGGTATGCTCATTTATTTAGTAGAGTGGAATGCTTAGTTGTTTACTTCATCGATTATAAGGGTATTGTTGTAAAAATGTGAATTCTGTTGTGGTAACTCGATAAGGGATGAAACTAGAATAAATTATATTTCACCTATTTCATTTGTATATTTTAATGGCTATCGCTATGGTTGTTTTGGAAGTCGATGTCATGTGCTGGTGGTGTGTGTCTACCCTGAAATTCATTATTCCCTGCGCCTCTACTGGAATCGTCACCGCGGTTGTTGATTTTTTTTTGAGTATCCAAAAAACCCTTTCTTTTTTTCAGTGTTGTCATCTACCCTCTGCATTTTCCTTCAGGTATCGTTTCATTTTATTCACCTCACAGAGTCACCTAGCTATCCTGCATCAGTTAACTATTTCGTCCTCTGTGTCTCCTTGGCTTGGCGCATTCCTATTTTGTGTGGAGGGTTCCCTTGTTGCACGTTGAGCTAGAGGAGCCTGCTCTGTCTTGGGCGCATTTCTCTGGAGTGCGGTGATTCCCTTACTGTCTGTGTTAAACCTGTGAATTTTCACCTATAGCACGTTGGGGGATGTTGACCCAGATTTCTACTCATTCTAGCGGAACATTTAATTGAAATCCATGATTCCATGGCATTAGCGTTTATGGCAGGGGTTATACCCAATGGTACTGCTGTATATTGATAGAGACGTGTAATGGCAGTGGATAATTGGGCAACAAAAATATGTTGGGCGTTTTATTTTCCGTATACTAGTTTATATTTTTTTTTGAATGGAGCCTTGCGTCAAGGTTAAGTGAATGGCAAGGGTGGTTTTTAATTGATGATGACAGTTCGATTCTATTTTAGTACAGAGTTTGTGTTAAGGGATACCTGGAACACAATAGTGTGTAATTGATTTTTGGCAGTTTAGTTTTGTTTTAGAACAGAGAATTGAGTCATGGGTTGTGGTATTGCCTGTAGCATTCATCTGGTTTACTACATTTTCATTTTCATTTAGATTTAGAAAAAAAAACATTTCACGTCTAGGGTAGTTGGATTCTTTGTTTATGCATTTCATTTTAATTCAATCGTTCTATTTCCATTCTCAGACTGGGTGCAATTATACCCAGATCGATTTGCGAGCATTTGAGGAATGACGGGCATGGGTACCATGTTGGGATGCGTGAATGCTCATGCTAGAAGCCTCGCAGGTTTCCCATGCTCTGACGTTCCTTGAAGCCTTCTCTGAAATCTGGGATGCTTGGCGTTGCTGAGGCAATGCGGTGTTTTAAATTTTTTTATGATGAGTGACAGATGTAGATTAACCTGTTGGGACCTGTGCATCCCTTTAAGGCTACTGTCTCGGGAGCCTCAATGTCAACGAATCCTTTTCCATAAAACCGCTTTTTGTGCACGCCTCCTTGGATTCTTCAGTTACCTCCGCTCTTACCTGTCATCTAGCTACCTGGTAGTGAGTGTCTTTATTTCCCCTTCACTTCCTTACCTTTTATTGTAATTTAAGGGCCACATCCCTGCCTTGCTCGGTGCCCGGTTATTGGATCTTACAACGCTTGATCATCACCCTTCCCTTAATGTTTCGGTAGCTGGCAAGATTCTATCAGAAGGTTGGTTAGTCCAACGATATCACAGCTGGTATATGTTTTAATTGTTTGGGTTCTGAAAAGATAGTTGCATATTGACAGCGCTGGCTAAGGGACTGTAGCCAGCGCTGGGATAGTTTTTATTCTTTTTACCTTTTTATACAAGTTGCTACATCGCGCCGAAAAGGTTTTATCCCTAAATATATATTAAGACTATAGATAGAGATGGAGGGGATTTCTTTTTAGATGGATAAATGAGCACTGCAACTTTTTCCTTTTTCTATTGATAAATTTTTATTGTACTGAGATTTTTATTTATGGTTAGAATGATAGCATTGGTTTTATTTAAATTTGTTTTTATATTGAAGACAGATGGTTAGCGCTGGAAGGATTGATAGAATTTTGAGTAACACGGTAGCTTGGGTTTTAATACTAATGATTAACCCCTTTTGAGATTGTTGATTAGTGTGGAATGATTTATAACTATGAAAATAACAGAAACTATGTAAACCTGGAGGTGATGATTAGTATTAAATTCATGAGCAGATGATAATAGTATAATGCTCCAATGATAAATGGGTTGAATTCCTTGGGTTGTATGATTAGGTTATGATTTAACAAATTTCTGTGGCAGTTTAATATGATGGATTAATGCTAGGATTAATTGATTATAAATATACAATGGTATTGTCAATTGTGGTAAAGATAGGGTAGTTTTAATATGATGGATTAATGCTAGGATTAATTGATTATAAATATACAATGGTATTGTCAATTGTGGTAAAGATAGTGTAGTTTTAATATGATGGATTAATGCTAGGATTAATTTATTAAAATATACAATGGTATTGTCAATTGTGGTAAAGATAGCGTAGTTTTTATATGATGGAATAATGCTAGGAGTAATTGGTTAAAAATATAAATGGTGTTGTCAATTGTGGTAAAGATATGGTAGTTTTAATGTGATGGATTAGTGCTAGGTTAATTGATTAAAGATATACAATTTTCTTGTCAAATGTGGTAAAGATGGGTAGTTTTAATGTGACAGATAACTTGCAGGGTTATTAATTAAATATACCATGGTGTTGTCATTTATGAAAAAGATTTTGTAGTTGTATTTTTATGTATATCACATATTGAGAAAGGTGATTGTTGTTTCTGCAAGGTCGAGGTGATATAAAGGAAATATGTTTATTAAATCATGGCGATGTTATTGTGATCATTACTGTTACTGATAAACATATAAGGTGTAATGTCCTTGATTTAAGAGCAGTAGATTTTTCTGAGTTAGCAAACGAGGGTTGTTGTTCATTACAGAGAATATTGTAGTTGATTGAGAAATCTTCCACGTGTTAGGTCTGTTTGTGTCGGGCGGAATATAGACACCTCCATGTAGCCTTAGTATATATGTTTGTGTGTGTGATTATTTTTGTGTAAGGAATCCAGTGTTGTATCAAGAGTCTCGGGCGCTTTAAAGGCAGGGTTTTCACTCTTGTGACACATCTGAGGGGATTACTAGTTTCTGCCTGAGCAGTCGGCCAGGAGCCTATCTGAACTTCTCTCTCCCCGGAGCAGAGAACTAAGATTAAACGCCCTGCTTTCCTGTGTAGAAATAGTAAATCTACCACTATGGATTCTTCCTTCGGTGTTCGTACTGTGCATAATCGCGTATGTCGTTAAATGTTTTCAGTTAATTGTTGTGTGCCTTATGTCTTCTTATTGTGATCATTGTGGGTGCGTCTTGTTAGTCATCAGGTGGTGTCGTAGAGTCCACTGTGTCTATTTCTTTTTACACGAGCGCACACACCTTAAACAAACACAAAACAAAAACTGCACTTGTCATCAGAGTTGTTGTCATAATGAGGAGGTTCATTGCATATGGTATCAGAGCCGGTTCGACCCGCGGCTTGGGATTCGCTACAACTTTCGTGGACATGATTAGATTTGATTATACTGTTGCTAATTGAGTTGATTGTGTGCATGCAGGTAATTGTGGTTAGAGGACGTAGTGGAGGTAGACGACGGGGTGCTAGAGGAGGAGGCGCGATGCCTCCAGTAGCATCCACGCTTGAGGGTTCTAAACCCCAGGGAGGCAAGCAGGTTCTCGGACAGGAGCAGATAGCAGTTGGTGACGTTGTTGGGATGATGAGAGATTTGCAGTGCATGTCTGAGGCACTTATCAACTGATTGGACAGAGACAAGGCTAGGGCACCGGCACCCATTGAGGTTTCGCCGCGTGCATCGACCGTTACAGGTAGCATTCACCGTGAACTCGAGAAGGTAAAATTTCCCAAGTTCTTTGGTGCCTCCAATGGCACCGCTGCCGAGGCATGGTTGGAGAATATGGCGATGTGCTTCTCAATTCGCGATTATACCTCCAACATGAAGGTTCACATGGCGGTCATTCAACTCAAGGGGATCGTTCTTCTATGGTGGAAGACGCTCCTGCCGCAATGGAACATGGCCATTGAAGACGTGTCATGGGAACTGTTTGAGGAACGGTTCCATGAGAGGTACCTTTCAGAGGAATTCATCGAGCATCATCTCAATGAGTTGAATGCATTAAGACAGGGAGGTCGTACGGTGCCCGAGTACGAGGCACGTTTTATGGAGCTGCTCTGGTATGCTCCAGACCTTAACACATAGAATCTCAAGGTCAATCGGTTCGTGTTTGGACTTAACAGTAGCCTGTGTGCAAAGGTTAGGATCTTAATGCCTCAAACCTTACACGATGTTGTCCAAAAGGGCCTCATAGAAGAGGAGGAGCTTATCAGTGGGGGTAAAACCAGGACTCCAGCGAGACCAGTAGGGTAGGGTTCATCTGGTACACTGCAGCATCAGACACCAGTGAGACATACGTCAGGATATCATGGCTTCCAAAGGGGATCCACTTTCACTACACCTCAACGACCACCACCTCAGCAGCAAACACCTTATTGAGAACCACAGCGTCAGCCGCAGCGTCGCCCACAGCAGTAGCAGTTTAGGCATGTTCAACAGAACAGACCAGGGTTTCAGTCCGGTGGGACGTCATCTTCTACTTCGAGTACTAGGACTACTGGGCCGAAGAACGGGTGTTGGACGTGTGGGGAGCCACACTACTAGCGAGACTATCCTGTGGAGAGGACCAGAGCATCCGGATCAGCCGGACGCCCTATCGTGGGAGATATGGGCAAGGCCCATCGGATTCATGTAGCAGTGAATAACTGCCAGGAAGAGCACCAGTCGACTGTACTCGAGACGACAGGTACTGTCGCTGACCAGACCCTTAGTATTTTGATAGACCCAGGTGCTACTGAGAGTTTCATTTATGGTGCAGTGCTAAAAAGGATTAAGGTAAAGGCAGTCGAACATGACGAGTTTAGCTTCATAGAGATGGCCTCGGGAGACAAACAGAAGGTTGGAGGAAAGGTTACGAGCTGTGCCCTTAACTTGGGAGAGTTTGTCACGAGGTTCAACTTGTACATCACAATTTTAGGATCTTATGATGTTGTGATTGGTATGGATTGGTTGGAATCACATGAGGCGATACTCAACTGTAAGATGAAACGGTTGAGCTTGGTTGATGACAAAGGACAGAGACCTGTGATTGTAGGACGGAACCAGGGAGTTTCCCTTAGGTTCATCTCTTCCTTATAGTTACAGAAGAGTATGCGCAAGGGGTGCAAGCTTTATGCAATCCTCGCGCTAAACGAAAAGGGAGTAGCGGAGGGTCTAGAACACCTTCAGGTGGTGAAGGAGTTTGCGGACGTGTTTCTAGAGGAGTTACCTGGGATGCTGCTGGAAAAGGAATTGGAGTTTACCATAGACCTAAAACTGGGGATCAAACCAATAGCAAGAGCACCTTATCGGATGTCGGCCCTGAAGTTGCAAGAGATGAAAATGCAACTGAAGGATTTGTTGGACCTGAGACTGATATGACCTAGTGTGTCACCATGGGGTGCACCAGTTATTTTCATACGAAATAAGGATGGATCATGGAGGCTTTGCATTGACTACTGTCAACTAAACAAGGCTACGATCAAGAATCAATATCCCTTACCAAGAATTGATGATCTGTTCGATCAAATCAAGGGTGCGACAGTGTTCTCCAAGATCGATTTGCGATCATGGTATCAAAAGTTATGGATCAAGGAGGATGACGTCCCTAAGACCGCCTTTAAGATGATATTTTGACACTACTAGTTTACAGTTTTACCGTTTGGACTGACAAACGCCCTAGGGGTATTCATGAGTTTGGTGAATGGGGTGTTCCGCGAGTACTTGGACAAGTTCATCCAATTGTTCATAGACGATATTTTGATTTACTCTCGTACAACAGAGGAGCATGACAAGCACTTGCGCTTGGTGCTACAGTGTATACGAGAGCACAAATTGTATGGGAAGTTGTCCAAATGCTCTTTTTATCAATCAAGGATTCACTAATTAGGGCATGTCATCTCCGGTGAAGGTATCATCGTGGATCCAGCCAAGGTTGAGGCTATTATGGAATGGTCTGTGCCAACGAATGTCACATAAGTGCGTAGTTTTATGGGTTTAGCTGGATACTATCGACGGTTTGTCGAGGGTTTTTTGAAGATAGAAAATCCGATCACGGAATTGCAGAAGAAAAACAAGAAGTTTGTTTAGACAGAGAAATGTGCGGAAGCATTTCAAAGGCTTAAAAAGTTGTTGACAACCGCGTCGATACTAAAATTTCCTGACATGGACACAGACTTCTTGGTATGCACTGATGCATCCAAGGAAGGATTAGGCGGAGTCTTGATGCAATATGGATGAGTGATTGCTTACATTTCGAGGAAACTGAGAAGGCATGAGGAGAACTATGTGATGCATGATTTGGAGCTATTAGCCATCGTGTATTCCTTGAAGGTTTGGAGACACTACCTTGTTGGATGAAAATTTGAGTTAAGGACTGATCATTGCAGACTACAACACATTTTTACGCAAAGCGACCTAAACGCGCGACAACAGCGTTGGTCGGAATTTCTTAGCGAATACGACTTCGATATTACTTACATAAATGAAACAGTGAACCAAGTGGAGGATGCCTTGATTCGGAGGCCACACATATTTTTGGTGTTACCTCTTTAGACAAATCTACATGAGAAGATTCTCACTTTACAGCGTGATGATGACTGGTACAAAGAAGTTGAGGATTTTATCGGACAAAACACAATGATGGTACCGCGATGTGATGGATTTTCTTTTGATAGCGATGGGTTATTGAGCTTTAGAGGTCGGATTTATGTACCGCCAAATGACGAGTTGAGGATGTTGATCGTGAGCGAGGCTCATAGAGCGGTTTACATGGCTCACCCAAGAGTCACGAAGATAAGGGCAGACCTTAAAACCTTATTCTTTTGGAAAGGAATGAAGGTCGACATAGTCAACTTCGTGGCTAGATGTCTAGAGTGTCAGCAGGTAGAGGCTAAACATAGACACCTGACAGGATTACTTCAACCACATGCCATTCCAGAATCAAAATGGGAAGTTATTTCGATGGATTTTATTGTTGGATTGCCACTGACGGCAAGGAGACACGACTGGATTTTTGTAGTAGTAGACACTCTGACGAAGAGTGCTCACTTTATTCCTATGCATACGATGTATCAGGCACCTGACATAGTAAGAGTTTTCATCAGTGAGATTGTGAGGATGCATGGCATGCCTAAAAAGGTTATATCCAATTGACGATCGGTGTTTACTGGACGATTTTGGACGAGTTTCCAAGAGGCCTTGGGAACCCAACTTAATTTTAGTATTGCATATCACGCAGACACTGATGGACAGACCGAATGGATGAACCAAACCTTGGAATACATGTTGTGCATGTACGTGATGGACCAATAGAAGCATTGGGAGGAATTCTTGCCTCTAGTAGAGTTCGCTTACAACAACAGTTACCAAAGCACCATTAAGATGGCTCTTTTTGAGTTTCTTTATGGGCGACCATGTTGGACGCCCTTGAGTTGGGATTGGCTTGAGGATAGGGTCCTGGTGGGACCAGAAGTGATCCAAGAAATGGAAGAGCAAATGCAAACCATAAGTCAAAGGATTAAAGAAGCGCAAGATCGACATAAGAGTTACATCAATGCGCACTGAGTCGAATGTAGTTATGAGGTCGACGATCGAGTCTTCTTGTGGGTTAAACCACATAAGAGTTCGATCAAGTTTGGAAAGGGAGCTAAACTCTCTCCTAGGTTCATAGGACCTTTCGATATTGTAGAGAGAAAGGGGCCCGTGGCCTATTGACTAGCCTTGCCTGATTCCTTGAGGTGTATGCACGATGTTTTTCATGTATTTGTTTTGAGATATTATATTAGTGATCCTACACATGTGATTGACATGAGTTCCTTTCAGGTATCGGATGAGGGAGTGCTCACGGCTGAGCCAGTCCACATCTTAGATCATCGCATTCGACAATTACAACGTCGAACGGTAGATCGGGTCAAGGTCCAGTGGGAAAGTTATAGTCCGCACTCGGCGACCTGGGAGGACGCATATGATATGCGCCAACAGTTTCCATTTTTGTTTGATAGATAGACTTATGATACTATGATACTTTTATTTCAGCATTTATACTGAGAAACTTCGGGACAAATTTTAGACCAAGAGGGGGTGTATGTAACATCCTGCTCTCGCGCACTGAGTAAAATTATTTTTGAGGACACTTGCTCGCAAGTGATCTGGACTTTTATGATGTTAAAACATTTATCCTTGATTATGATGCATTATGATAGATGACTTGATGTTTTACTGCCTTGACATAGACAGGTGCTATTGACTCGGTCTTACTGAGTGTGCAGGGTTTTGGACCTTGAGGATGCCGAGGCATCGATGGAACCCCTTGGACTCCTGATTGAGTCAGGGAGTGTGCTATTTGGGTTGATGTATTTACTGTGATATTTCATTGATTTGATGATATGATATGGACATGTTCTGACACGTTTGTTGATGATGCATGCTGACGATAACTTGCCGACCAAAATCACATATGGAGTAAAGGGGCCACACACGATTTCCAGAGAGGTTGAGGGATAGGTGTGGACAACATCCCTACCACATCCTACTAGCACTTCTGTCGTGGCTCTAACTATAGGTTAGCGATTACCTAGTTCGAGAGGAACCACGATGCCGTGAGGGCAGACTGTGACAGTCGCTCACGATGATTCTAAGGGGTGTGCAATAAGGCGGTGGCCTTATTCCTTAGATCCCTTAGTATCCCACAAGTTCACCTGGGGGAGTATTGACTCCAGGGGTTATAGATTTCTTCCAATCAGTCAAGTTGGTGAGTGGCACCCTTGGAGCACGTCGCGTAAAGAAACGAACGAGGCGAGTGGCACCCTTGGAGCACGTAGTGCATCTTGAAGGGCATGTCGCATTGATGATGATGAAGAAAAAAACCTAGATGGCCCTAAGACATTAACGCCTTAAAAAATTCTTAAAACGACTCCCCTAAACAATTGTCGTTCAGTCAAAATCTAAACCTAAGTCTAAAAACTTCTCTAAGATAAAACTTTTGTTTGACCTTAAGGAAAAAGGCCCTGTGAAAATAAAAATAAAATGAAAAGATTAATTAGCGCATTTACCTTTTTGGTTTTAAGAAAAGGAAGGGATTAATAAAAATAGGGAAACTAAGTAATAAAGGAAACATAGACAATTAATAAGTAATAAAATTATTTAACGTGCGGGAGTATAAAAAGTTATGAATTTAAAAATAAAATGAAAGGATTAATTAGCGCATTTACCTTTTTGGTTTAAAAAAAATGGAAGGGATTAATAAAAATAGGGAAACTAAGTAATAAAGGAAACATAGACAATTAATAAGTAATAAAATTATTTAACGTGCGGGAGTGTAAAAAGTTATGAATTTAAAAATAAAATGAAAAGATTAATTAGCGCATTTACCTTTTTGGTTTTAAAAAAAAGGAGGGATTAATAAAAATAGGGAAACTAAGTAATAAAGGAAACATAGACAATTAATAAGTTAAATAAAATAGTTTTGGAGAAACGTGGGGGATAAATGACACTTGTACGACAGAGAATTTTTGGAGGGTTTTCTTTAAAACTTAAAAATAAATGTGATTTAGGAAAGTTGAGGGGGTCTCAAAACTCTATAAAAGAAAAGGGGGATGAGGAAGAAAGGGGGGTTTTTTGTGAGCATAAGGTTACGCTGCCGGATTTGGACTTGATTGATTTCTTGTGAGGAGTTGGGATTTCTCAGCTCGGTTAGGAGTGGTAGCTCGGCCTTGCGAGGCGAGCTGGGAAGCTAGATGGGTCCTCTGGTTTGTGTGTGGCCCCTTTGTGGATCGGGGGGCTAAGGGGGAAACAGAGTACCCCTATCATTTGGCTGGGAGGTACCGGTTTAGTCTCTATGGTCAGTGAGCGGGAGCGGCACAGAGCAGGAGCGACACGGAGCGTGGACGTCATTGCGGCGGACTATAAGACAACGGTATGCTCATTTATTTAGTAGAGTGGAATGCTTAGTTGTTTACTTCATCGATTATAAGGGTATTGTTGTAAAAACGTGAATTCTGCTGTGGTAACTTGATAAGGGATGAAACTAGAATAAATTATATTTCACCTATTGCATTTTTATCTTTCAATGGTTATCACTATGGTTGTTTTGGAAATCGATGTCATGTGCTGGTGGTGTGTGTCTACCATGAAATTCATTGTTCCTTGTGCCTCTAGTGGAATCCTCACCGCGGTTGTTAATTTTTTTTTGAGTATCCAAAAAACCCTTTCTTTTTTTCAGCATTGTCATCTACCCTCTGCATTTTCCTTCAGTTATCGTTTAGTTGTATTCACCTCGCAGAGTCACCTAACTATCCTGCATCAGTTAACTGTTTCGTCCTCTGTGTCTCCTTGGCTTGGCGCATTCCTATTTTGTGTGGAGATTTCCCTTGTTGCACGCTGAGCTAGAGGAGCCTGCTCTGTCTTGGGCACATTCCTGTGGCGTGCGGTGATTCCTTTACTACCCGTGTTAACCCTGTGAATTTTCACCTGTAGCACATTGAGGGATGTTGACCCACATTTCTACTCGTTCTAGCAGAAAATTTAATTGCAATCCATGATTCCATGGCATTAGCGTTTATGGCAGTGGTTATACCCAATGGTATTATTGTATATTGACAAAGACGTGTAATGGCAGTGGATAATTGGGCAACGAAAATATGTTGGGCAATTTATTTTCCTTATACCAGTTTAAATTTTGTTTCGAATGGAGCCTTGCGTCAAGGTTAAGTGAATGGTAAGGGTGGTTTTTAATAGATGATGATAGTTCAATTATGTTTTAGTACAGAGTTTGTGTTAAGGGATACCTGGAATGCAATAGTGTGTAATTGATTTTTGGCAGTTCAGTTTCATTTTAGAACAAAGAATTGAGTCCTGGGTTGTGGTATTGCCTGTAGCGTTCATCTGGTTTACTACATTTGCATTTTCGTTTAGATTAAAAAAAAAAGAATTTCACGTGTAGGGTAGGTGGATGCTTTGTTTATGCATTTTATTTTAATTCAATCGTTCTATTTTTCGTGCTCGGACTGGGTGCGATTCTTCCCAGTTCGATTTGCGAGCGTTTGAGGAATGACGGGCATGGGTACCGTGTTGGGATGTGTGAATGCTCATGCTGGAAGCCTCGTAGGTTTCCCATGCTCTGACGTTCCTTGAAGCCTTCTCCGGAATCTGGGATGCTTCACGTTGCTGAGGCAATGTCGTGTTTTAATTTTTTTTATGATGAGTGACATATGTAGATTAACCTGTTGGGACCTGTGCGTCCCTTTAGGGCTATTGTCTCGGGAGCCTCAATGTCAGTGAATCCTTTTCCCTAAAACTGCTTTCTGTGCATGCCTCCTTGGATTCTTCAGTTACCTCCACTCTTACCTATCATCTGGCTACCTGGCAGCAAGTGTCTTTATTGCCCCTTCACTACCTTACCTTTTATTGTAATTTAAAGGCCACGTCCTTGCCTTGCCCGGTGCCCAGTTATTGGATCTTACAATGCTTGATCATTGCCCATCCCTTAATGTTTTGGTAGCTGGCAAGATGTTGTCAGAAGGTTGGTTAGTCTAACGATATCACAACTGGTATATGTTTTAATTGTTTGGGTTCTAAAAAGATAGTTGCAGATTGACACAGTTGGCTAAGGGACTGTAGCCAGCGCTGGGATAGTTTTTATTCTTTGTACCTTTTTATACAAGTTGCTACATTGCGCCGAAAAGGTTTTATACCTAAATCTATATTAAGACTGTAGATAGAGATGGAGGGGATTTCTTTTTAGATGGATAAATGAGCACAGTAGCTTTTTCCTTTTTCTATTGATAAATTTTTATTGTACTGATGTTTTTATTTATGGTTAGAATGATAGTGTTGGTTTTATTTAAATTTCTTTTTATATTGAAGACAGTTGGTTAGCGTTGGAAGGATTGATAGAATTTTGAGTAACATGCTAGCTTGGGTTTTACTGCTAATGATTAACCCCTTTTGAGATTATTGATTAGTGTGGAATGATTTATAACTATGAAAATAACATAAACTACGTAAATCTGGAGGTGATGATTAGTATTAAATTCATGAGTGGATGATAATAGTATAATGCTCCAATGATAAATGGGTTGAATTCCTTGGGTTTTATGATTAGGTTATGATTTAACAAATTTCCGTGGAAGTTTAATATGACGGATTCATGCTAGGATTAATTGATTATAAATATACAATGGTATTCTCAATTGTGGTAAAGATAGGGTAGTTTTAATATGATGGATTAATGCTAGGATTAATTGATTATAAATATACAATGGTATTGTCAATTGTGGTAAAGATAGTGTAGTTTTAATATGATGGATTAATGCAAGGATTAATTGATTAAAATATACAATGGTATTGTCAATTGTGGTAAAGATAGGGTAGTTTTTATATGATGGAATAATGCTAGGATTAACTGGTTAAAAATATAAATGGTGTTGTTAATTGTGGTAAAGATATGGTAGTTTTAATATGATGGATTAATGCCAGGATTAATTGATTAAAATATACAATGGTATTGTCAATTGTGGTAAAGATAGGATAGTTTTTATATGATGGAATAATGCTAGGAGTAATTGGTTAAAAATATAAATGGTGTTGTCAATTGTGGTAAAGATATGGTAGTTTTAATGTGATGGATTAGTGCTAGGTTAATTGATTAAAGATATACAATGTTCTTTTCAAATGTGGTAAAGATGGGTAGTTTTAATGTGACGGATAACTTGAAGGGTTATTAATTAAATATACCATGGTGTTGTCATTTATGAAAAAGATTTTGTAGTTGTATTTTTATGGATATCACATATTGAGAAAGGTGATTGTTGTTTCTGCAAGGTCGAGGTGATATAAAGGAAATGTGTTTATTAAATCATGGTGGTGTTTTTGTAGTCATTATTGTTACTGATAAACATATAAGGTGTAATGTCCTTGATTTAAGAGCAATAGATTTTTCTGAGTTAGCAAACGAGGGTTGTTGTTCATTATAGAGAATATTGTACTTGATTAAGAAACCTTCTATGTGTTGGGTCTGTTTGTGTCGGGTGGGATATAGACACCTCCATGTAGGCTTAGTATATATGTTTGTGTGTGTGATTATTTTTGTGTAAGGAATCCAGTTTCATATCAAGAGTCTCGGGCCCTTTAAAGGCAGGGTTTCAATTCTTGCGACACATCTGAGGGGATTACTAGTTTCTGCCTCAGTAGTCAACCAGGAGCCTATCTGACCTTCTCTCTCCCCGAAGCAGAGAACTAAGATTAAATTCCCTGCTTTCCTGTGCAGAAATAGTAAATCTACCACTACGGATTCTTCCTTTGGTTTTCATACTGTGCATAACCCAGTATGTTGTTAAATGTTTGTAGTTACTTGGTGTGTGCCTTATGTCTTCTTATTGTGATCATCGTGGGTGTGTCTTGTTAGTCGTCGGGTGGTGTCATAGAGTCCAGTGTGTCTGTTTCTTTTTACATGAGCGCACACACCTTAAACACAAAAAAAAAAAAATAAAAAAAATTGGCACCTTTCATCAGAGTTGTTGTCGTAACGAGGAGGTTCGTTACAAAATTTACACATTTATGGAGTTTGTTTGAACTTATATGTATAATATGATAAAAATTTGATTTGAATGTTTATAAACTAAAATTGGGAAATTTGTATAATATAAAGCTACGTCTATGATAAATGATAAAATTACATCATACTATTGTCCAAATTTTTAAACAAAATAAACATCTCCTTATATGCAAAAATCATAGCTTACATATGTCATTAGAAAAAATATCCCTGAACTTCGAAGTAGACACCTAATATTCTAGTAACATTAAAAAACATTAAACTTAGCAAAAAACATGACAGTTAATAACCTCCTCCAGACCAACATTAGAGGTAACAGATTCATGCTTCCCAATATTCGGCATATCCTATACCAATTGATGTACAATATATTATTCATTAAAATCTCCTTGAGTTGAGATTATTGACATCATTCGATTAGAGGCCCCTAACTTAGTTTCTTTTCTCAAGTTAACAACTATATTTCTCAACAAACTACATTTAGCTTCTAGGGTATTAGTTTGTTTTTTTGTTGTAAAAGTGCACTTATGATTGAGAAAAAATGGGAGATGGATCGATGCTCATTTTTATGAATGTTTGTGGTTACCAAAAAGAGATAATTCCTATTGCATTGGATATTTTCTTTATGGTTTTGAAGAGCTCTTCAATTTTTTTGTTGCTCCCTATAATCCATGAAGGAAACACACACACCAAGAAATCAATCCAAAGATAAATTCAATATAGATATCTATAACAAATAAAAAATCCCATAAACCTGCAAAAACACCACCAAGACTCCACCAAAAATCAAACTTGACCATGATAGAAGGTGAACAAATGAAAGGAAGAATACACACCACTAAAAAATAGATGCTCATTGTAATTATGACCCAAAATACAAAGATGAGTAAAACCATATTCTGACTAATAGAATATGAAATTTAGAAAACCCAATAGACATAATGGGTCTAGGAACCACAACTACCACACACATAGGTTTCTCTTATTAAAAACATTCACCAAACTAGAAATCGAAAGGACCATGCAAAGAAAAACAATGTCTCTTACCAAACAATGGTATAGTCAAACCAGGTTTCCCACACCCTTGCTTCAACTTCCTTATGGAACCACCATTATCACACCTTGGTAAATATAAMTTCCAACTAATGGTTCAAGAACCCACCTCTCCATAAATTAAATCATGCAAAGGGGGTACGCTAGTGTCATAAATTTACTTTCCTTGTTATATGACCGAGGAAATGGGATGCATGAAATATGTTGAATTAATGTGGTGGTTTGTCCCCTTTATTGCATGTTAATATGGTTAAGGAATGGCTCGATAACTTGAACTTCCATTGATCCTTAGCACCCCCATTTTTAAAACTATGGCCTCATTGGTGAGCAAGTTAGCTTGGAAGTTATGCTCCCCAAATGCCTAGTAAAATGAAATATTTGGAAATCATGACACTTCATTTTTGGATTGAATGAGAATATATGTGAGTATTTTAACAACTAGGATAGTTTTCAAGGCCATCAATTTAATAATTGTGCTTGAGTATCCTACGATGATAAAAAAATGTATTCTGGAGTCAATATCAATGTGCATACCTTATACGAGAGCATATTCCTCAACTCGGTTGTTGGTGGAATTCTATAAACCCTAGGAATAATTTATTTCGATTTTTCCTCCAAGATCATTGATCATCCCCCTTGCCTTCCACCCCTAATAAAAATTTGATTTGAATGTCCAAAATTTTAAATTAAAATTTCCATTTATATTTACTTTATACTATATTTTTCACATTAATATTCCATGTAAGAGATTTTGTATTTGAAGGATCACATTACTCAAAATCAAACATAAACTTTTAAATCTTTTCTCTAATTCATTGTCAAGCATAATTTTATGTTGATCCAAAAAGGTTGAGGCTTGAGGTTTCTTATTTTACTTCCTTGTGCTTCTCACTCAATCCACATGGTTTGATTCTTCATTTGATTAGATATATTAACTTTGGTAAGCATATATTGCAATCTATTCCACAATAGTTTTCAAATAAATATTTGATAAAATGTGATCTATAGATTTCCTTGGATATTCCAATGGATGATTTGTCAAAATAAATGCAATATGATATTACAAATACAAAGAGGATTTATACTTTTGCACAACAATTTACTTTGTATGATATTTAAAAATATTAAAAATACATCATCTTCATTTCTTAAACTAACTCATAAATAAGAAAAAATATATATTTTTAAAAGCACACCATAGATGCATGGTTTACCCTATAAAACCTATGAAGTAAAAACTCTAGCCAAAAAAAAGGATCATTCCTTTCTCTTATTGTTTTCTTAAATTACAATGCAATTATAGAAAAAAATAACTCACTACAGAGTAAATAAACAGTATGTACTTGTATAGACTTACACAATCCCTTTTCATCTCCCCCTCTTTGTTATGTGTGTCCTTTGCATTTCTTGTTTATGGAACATAAAGATATTTCAATATGAATGAAACCTCTTTCTCTTCTTGTGATGAGGGTTACAACTCCCCTTATTAGACATTAGGATTTTATATTTATGGATCCTATAGAATATCATTAGAAAATCATATGTGTCTAGATCCATATGTGTGAATAATGGGAGCTCACATGGCCTCCACATTGTACTATGGTAGAAGAAGGATATTCCACCCAACCATAGGCTCCCTATTGAAGTAGTTATTTATATAATAAAGACCACCCCCAAGTTGACGATATGAATCCACATGGGAGAACTATTCCTATCGTTGGCTCTAATTCTCTTCTCACTACCCAATTTCTAGGCCCACATTCAATATTTACTCATACAACAATCTGAATCCATATCCCTCTTCCCCATTATCCTACAGAAACCTAGTAATGGGATCCCCTTGTCTACTCAATAATCTCACATGTTAACACAAGGGAAATCGGACCCCTAGCTAGACCTGTGTTGGAGCCCATGCAGTGGATCATGTGGCTTTACAATTCAAGGATTATGAATCTCTTAGACATACCACATTTTGGGCACAGCAAGAATGTTGGCCTATGTTTCAGAAAACTAATCGATTGCATCCATGGAGGCATCTTATGGATGCATAGACCGGTGCAGATCAATGTGGAATTGATTTCCAAAATCACAGGACTTCCCACAGTTGGAGCACAGTTCAAAGAATACTTAGAGAAAAAAGAACACAAGAAAGAACTGACAGAACATGTTAAATCATAGTTCGACACCACTTGGGGAAACATAGGCATTTTCATCAAAGATATTAAAGACAATGTGAAAAGGTTCACTAGCAAACTGATGGCATGTAATCTATTGAGGAAATGTCACAGAGAGGAAGCACTATTAGGCATCATTACAGCTGTAGTGCAATGCGCTAATGGATTTATGTTCAGTTGGGTGCCATACCTGTTGAAACAATTTCTAATAGGCTATCGTGACATGCAGAACAATGGAACTGAGTTCCATTATTCCTAGTTGATAATATCGATAGCCTTGGCAGGGTGGAAATATCCTAAGTTCTCGGATTTCTTGGATAGTATGGGAAAGTGTTATGAGAGAAGGTATGAGTCCCTCTGGAAAGAAAAGGACAACAAGACATAGCAAGAAAATAACATTGTGTTTTCCATGTTGCTATAATAAATCCAATAGAACACATCGAATGTGTGGTGCATACCTATGGAGCTAGTGTAGGAGAGAGAGGGTATAGCCAAATTTAAGTGACTCGACATCATGTATGGATCCAAGCCACAAGGGATAACAAAAAGGCATGGTTGAATATGAAGTATTATGTCACGAGGGAGGAAGTGGACTGGATCATCAAAGACTGGCCTGCACAGTGGTAGTCAAAAATAGAAAAATCAACCACAAGTACAGGCATGGTGTAGTTTTCCAAGACCAAATATATGATGAAAGCATGCTTGTCAACATGAATGTGAAGTCTGGCTAATAATACCAGGAAATCCATGACACAAATGCAACCAAGTGGGAGAAACATAGTACTGAAACAATCAAGAATAACACCCATAGCCACCAGGAAAATAAGCCAACGAGAGGTTGAGAAAATGGAGATGACACATGCCGTAGAAGAAAGAGGTCAAGGAAAAACAAGTAGGGAACAACCCTCACAGATAGCAAGGAAGCCCGCTCAAGGAAAAGATGCACGTAAGAAGAGAAAGTGTGAGGCAGAGGACCCAAAGATCACCCTGACATGGGATGATGCAGAACTTGTCGTGGGCAAGGTCCGAGATAGGAGTGAAGAAGTGGTGAGAGTGGAATAGGTGCAAAGGGAAAAAATTATGGCCAAGCTCCTAGAGTTTCATGAAAACATACCGCAACTACAGAGCTGGGAACAATCATAGACCACCGTGAAGCAACACCAGAAGACACAGAGGCCACCTATGTAGAAAGAAGGCAAAGAGATTGTACAGTTTGTCATTGAGGGAAGGGAAAAATTCATAATAATGTGTCAAATGATCATGTTTGTTCAGGAGATGGTGCAAAAACCCATGGAAGAGGTGGAATAGGTCGAGATGGTCGTGGAACACAAACTAACAAAGGCCTTATATGGGCTACTAGACAATGTCATGCAAGAAGTGTAGTCGATGGCCCATGGAGATGCCAAGAATTTAGACATAGGAAAAGGGGTCACAGAGATGCTCCAAATAACTTATGACCAGTTGACTATAGAGAAGGAGGAAAAGAAAGAACACATATACATGTTGGAGAAGGGACTAAAAATGGTGTACAATTGCATCCCCAACGGTTTGTAAGCAGCAGAGGGAAGTGCAGAGGAGAATATCAACCACATCACACAAATGATAGATCAGTATAGATAGGATATCGATGAGATAAAGGAGAGGCTTGACCCCACAAATCCTTTGTAGGTTAGAGAACAAAGGAAATAAGAAGTTGCAATCCAAATAGTGGAGATGGAGAAGCAAGTAAGTGTAGTTGAAGAATTGTTCAATGAAGCTGCACAACTTTAGATAGAGTTGGAAGAGGATGAGCAGGTCCAACAATGCGACCAGGAAGAATAAGGACTCAACATCCCCAAAAAAATACCTCAAACAGAGGGAGAACACAATGAGCATCACAAAGCACCTAAAGGGTACTCAAGATATGAATAACTTACAGTCAATGTTGAAAGAAATGCATATGTAGAAGCAGGAAAGGCAAGTGAAAGTGGAACCCCTTCAAGATCAAGCAGCACATATGATCACACAGTTGGAGGAGGAATAGTAAATCATGACACAAGAACAAACATAGTGCACAACACTGATCCAGGAAGATATCACGATGCAAACAGTGGAGGCACTCACAAGAAAAGTTGCGTAGATAAGAGAAAGAGGAAAGGAATTGAAGGACAAGTTCCACAGCCTTGCAAAGGTTGTTCATGGAGTGTTTACTGCCACATGTCAATGTTGGGGGCCTATTGGGCACGGGCCTATTTTGATGCAATACCTATTTTTGGAAGGTAAAACCCAATTTTGGAGAAGAACAACAGGCATGAAAAGAAACACGTGTGAGGGAAAGCCACATGCAAAGGAGGAAATCATGCAAGGCACACAAGTAGAAAAACATAACCATGTTAGGGTTATGGTTTTGATAAGAGATTGTAACAGTTAATAATCTTGTAAAGTAGTATAAATAAGAACCTAGGAGGTTTAAGGCATGGTGGGGTATGGTTGTCGATTTTGGTTCGAAGGTTGTTCCAATCTTTTAGCTATTGTAAGGATACCAAAATAGTTATGATACATTTTTGTAAGTTGTTGAGTTCTAGAAGAGTAAGGTACATAAATATTGAGGGTTAGATCATAGCCTTAGGAGCCAGATGTGATCTAGTCCACCTCACAAAGGTTGTGGATCCCTTTTTTGGATTGCATGATCAGAATTGTAGTGCATGCAATGCCATATATTGCAGAAAACTAAATAAAAGAGCCTAAGAAGACAAATTTCTGTAGATTTAGCCTAGGAGGGGGTGAACCATAGTAAAACATGTGTTATGTGGGTCATGTATTTCATATTATCTTCTATCAGTAGTTATATTATGAATGGATGAATGAATAGTTGTGTTATATCTATTAGAATGTATGAATAAGCTTAACACATGAATGAATCTTAGGAATAATACAGAGAATAATCAGATGAAGGCCCAAAGAAGATCAAATATAATCACATAATCCCCACTCGGTCCTAGACTTCAAGCACCTGAGCATTGCAGTCACCCATAGAACTATCTTGGGTGAGATTGCGCAGTACATTTTGGGTGTTTTGTTTTAGAGGGTTTTGGTGGAAACTTATTCATATACCTACCTTCTTCATGCACTAACACCCCCAAACCCTTAATAAAACCATGATTAATTAATAATAAATTGGCATAATTAATATGGCAAGAAATTTTGGCTAAATCACTTATTAATGTAATTTTCCTTAGCCTACTCAAGCCCCCTTGTATTTCCCCTCTTGTGGAGTCATATCCCCCATTCATTTTTCCTTCTCTTTCACATATTGTGATGTATTTTTTTACTATCATTCAATGTACAATCCTGCATATTTCATTATTTTGATTTTAGTCATTCATCCTAAATATACACAATACTAAATTGGGGATCAAAACTAGGGAATTACATATATGTTTCTTTATTGAGCATGGATGGCTGATATTTTTTTAGATTTTTGTGATTCAACACTAAGTAAATACATATGTATGTATATAGAATTTTTCTATAAGCATTGTTTCATATCTATTCTAACATTTAAACATGCCTATATCTCAAGAATCAAATTTTCTTTCTTGGTCCTTAGGGTGTTTCTTTGTTTAGGTTCAACTCGACATGATCTCATACCTTGTTTTCTCTATCTTGTGTTCTTCAATCTCTCCTAAACTTGTTAATATATTTTTCTAATTTTTTAATGAAATTTTCTACCTTAAACACATCACTTGGGGCTTCTTCCTTATCTCCTTCAAGCTCCCTATATATAGTCTCTAAAGGTGAGGGTGGCAAATATCCAAACAAGTTCATAAGCAGATTTAGTTGTGGAGGTGTTGATTTCCCTACTATATGAATGTTACATGTAGATCAATTTTTCCTCCTAAGTTCTTCCATAACTGTTTTGGTTATAACATCTCAAAAGATGCACTAATTTCATGTTCACCACCTTTGTCTTCCCATTTGTTTGTGTAAGGAAGGTTGTAGGTCTCTTCAATTTTTTATCCATCTTCTCACACAATTTAGTCCAAAATATATTGATGAATCTTGTATGTATACCATAATATTTCTCTTTGGTAACATAAATTGGACAAATGCCTAGGAAAATAATAAGTTTGTAGTTTTTGGTCCTTTGATGGTATTTTTATAATGAATCAAGATGCACATTTTCTAAATATGTCAAATACCAAAAGAATGTAGTTGTGACCTCATCTTGTTCTTCTAAAAAATCCAACAAAGTCCATGGATGTGATTTCACATGGCCTTGTAGGCATTAACAATGGACCTTATTAGTCCCTTCTAAAAAATTTCTATTACCAAAAGAATATAGTTGTGACCTCATCTTGTTCTTAGAAAAAATCCAACAAAGCGCATGGATGTGTTTTTGCATGGCCTTTAGGCATCAACAATGGACTATATTAGTACCTTCTAAAAGTTTCAAATACCAAAAGAATATAGTTGTGACCTAATCTTGTTCTTTGAAAAAAACCCACAAAGTCCATGGATGTTGCTTCACATGGCTTTGTAGTCATCAACAATGGACTATATTAGTCCTTTCTTCCAATTGTTAGGATTTTGGGTACAATAAAGCATGCATCCTCTTATAAACCTAGATACTTTTTCTTTCATTTTGGAGCAGTAAACATATATTTTCAAATTGGCTACTGTGTTTCCCACATTTAAATGGCATGCAAATTTGGAGGTATTATCACCTCTTATAACTTTTCCTCTCTCCTTTAAGTGAACACAAATTCCCTTAATTATAGAGTAACCCATATCGAAGATGGTAGTCATTTTTTGGTCTCCATCTTCATGAATCTTTTGACAATGTTACTACTAAAATATCTTCGTGGATTTCTCATCTTCAATGTATTCCTCTTTGTTTGATTCATAGGTAAAAGTATCGAAAAGGCTACATGTGCAAATGAGTTACCAAAGTTGTAATTTTTGGTGTTCATGACATTTACAATATGTATGTCAACTTGTTATTTCTTCCCTTCTTGTATTTGATACCGAAAAGAGATTGTAGTAAAATTCTCATTCATTTATAGTGCTTTTCTTGCTAACTCTTTCTTTTTTATTGAAATTACTATAATGAGCGATAATCAATATGAGTGATGGTCTCTCTTCCCAACAAAAAGTGCTTCAAATTGACAATTTGCACGAAGGTATATAATTCCTTTCCATATCTGGGATAATTTAGGATTTCTCAATCAAACAAATCCATAATTACAACATATTGTCTTACCCCCTTGCATGAAAGTAACTCTTGTAACATACCCACTTGTAGCTTTGTCCACTTAAAAGTGTGGCTAAAAATTGTCAATGCCAAGGACCAAGACTTGTCTTATACTTTAGTTCTTCAAATTCCTTCAATTGATTCTTTTTGCACTCGAAAACTCTTACCATTAGTTGTGATAGCATATAGTTGAATTACTACAGCTAAAAAATATGCTATGAAATCTTAAAGGTATTGGGATTCTTCCACAAAACTCCTTACTTTAATTACATTGTCAAGATTTTCCATTCAAGTAGGACTCCATAATTGCAAGATTAATTTTTATATCACCTCCTCCAATTACTCACCCCAAGTACATTAAAATAACTCACAAGATCACATTTCTTAAAGTTAAAACCAACTTGTGTTTTTCCAATGCCTCCAACACTTACATCAAATATGAAAAAAACTCTTCTCAAGTGGAATTGAAAATTAATATATCAGTCAAATACATTTAAGACAAATGAACCAATATAAAAATATGTAATACAACATTCATCAATCACATAAAAGTAATTGGTGTACTATAAAATTAATAAAAAAAAAACTATAACTATTAATACCTATAAACCTAGCTATATCTTGAAACTATTAATACATATAAACTTTGACATATCTTGAAGGCCATCTTCACATTATTATTTTTAACAAAAACCTAATATCTATAAAAATAAAATTGTCTAATATATTGGAACAAGAAAAATCAATAAAAACACTATAAAAATAAAGAAATACTAAATTTAATCCCAATAAAAATCTCTTCACAGTTTCCATTTGAAAACCTCTCCGGGATTGTCATTAAAAAACTATAAATTAAAAAACTAATAAAAATATTCAAAACTATAAATAAAAACTAATAAAAATATTCAAAATATCACTTTATAATAAAAATAATCAAAATGTCACTTTATAGCACTTGACTCTAAAACAACCTAACATAAATCCTACTTATCATTAAATAATGAATTATATCGAGGTACTCTATAATTGGGATATATGTTTACATTAGTTWCAATTCATTKTTAACAATAATGASAATTTAAGTAATATCATTTTCATTATCAATTTAGGTAATATCATTTTCATTATTTATATAAATTAATTTATAGCTGAGGTATGATCATTTTCATTATTTATATAATTCATGATGAACAATAATCATAATTTAGGTAATTTCATTTTCATTATTGATATGAAATTATTTTATATAAATTAATTTACAATTGAATATCATTTTCATTATTTATATAAATTAATTTACAAGTGAGGTATATTATTTTCATTACTTATATGAATGTATTTTATATAAATTAATTTACAGGCTGAGATATGATCATTTTCATTATTTATATATATAATGTTGTCTTATATCAATAATTTAGAAAGTGTTTTTAATAATATCATTTTCAGTACAATATTTAGGTAATATTATTATTATTTATATGATTCTATTTTGTATAAATTAATTTACAACGTAATTTGACAATAACATATATCAAGAAAAGTACTATAACATATTTACAAATTGAGAAAACAAGGATCAATCATATGCAATATTCACTACAAAGTTTAAATGGAGTTGTTTAACTATTCTATTTTTTTTGTTTTTTAGCATGAATTCATAATCCAACTACATAAATTTGAATGAAATCATAAGTTTTTGTTCTTTAAATTGTATTTTTCAATGCATACATAGATTCAACATGTTAAAAAACCTTGGGGGCACTCCAATTATACAGACTTAACCACTCAAATATGCAGATCCAACATTTTCTAGATAGATTTCGGACAAAATTAAAAAATAAAAATTTTAGGAAAAAAACCCAAAACATAAGACATCTAAACTACTAGAGCTTAAATCATTGAATTCAACATCATTGAGAAACATAGTATTTAATATCATCTGAATGATTTTCAAGGCTACCCCACTTATTGTTGAGAAGTAGAATCATCTTCATTTTGAATGTTAAGAATCTGACGAATCTATTTGGGGGTTTGGGGTTTTACCTCTAATCATGTCAGCGATAGCTTGACATGTCAAGTCCAGAAAATTCTTTATACACAGGTAGTGGGCTGCCAGTACAAGTTTCAAAAATGTTTCATGATCATCGAGATTTTGAAGGAACCTCAAACCCCACATACTGTTAACATGATGAGGGGCATGAAGTACATGGTGTCTGCAATATTGGATGGTCTTTTCCAAAATGTTGTGGGAAACGAGAGGGCGAGGAATAGTTGTGTGAGTACCCAAGTCTTCCATAACCTTCTTTACAATCTAAGACTTGAAATCCATGAACTCCTCCACTTCAAATATTTTTCCATCGCCGCTCATCAATCTCACAATATTTGTATTATTATTGTTACTGTATTCCATCCCCAAGAAGATACAATGAAATGAAATGAATTGATGATCGTGCTTGGTACAGATAGCATTTTTTTCCAAATGAAATGAAAAATAGAGATATTTGGTTCAAATTCCACTAATGGTGTAGATTTTAAACCCTAACGTTCATATTAATAGAAAACAATTCTTCCACACAATCGATTTTCTCACAGGGCCAACAGACAGATCATGTTAAACTTTTGAGGGGAAGCTTACTCTTCTAGATTATCAGAAGGGGCCAAATTCCATTTTATGAGAATTGAACTATGGTGGGGAGGATAACAAACATGCTACCCAACCAACAAAGTTAAGAACCTTGGACAATGTAGAGTTATACTTCACAAATTCAAATCGAGAGGGGGTAGGGTATGTATATATCCATACTCTTTGGTTTCTCGGTTGACCTTGAGCTTAAAATTATATTATTATTATATTATTATAATTATGTGTATAATGATGATGGTCTAAAGGTTGTAAAATTCAAAAAATTCAATTGATAAAACTAATTAGATTTGTAATGTTAATTGGTAATGGCTAAGGTAATAAGAAAGATGAACTATTGGGATTATGGGGCCTCTTATTTCTAGAAGCTAGTCTATCTCTACATAGTATGATGGTCATTGGTGATTCACAAGTAATGATAGATCGGATAAATGTAGGGTTCAGCTTCATAAAGCCTTATAAAACACAAGAAAAAATTTAATTTAAGGAATGCTAACCTAAAATTTTATTTTACTTCATAATCATCATATAACCAAAATTTATTGAACTGAACATAATAGCTTATCAACAACCTTATAACCCTTCATATTCCTTAAATTGCATAAAACAAATACGTAAATTAAAATACCTTGGTCTGATGCTAACCTTCCACTTGTCTTGTTGACCTTCCTACTGCTTCCACTTGTCTTGTTGACTTTCATGCTGCTGCATTGCCCAGCTTGAAGCCACGACCCAACTCTGCCCAAACCGTGTTTCCACACTACCAACTAAGACAACTTCCTAGCTCCAAGATACCATATGGATATCCTGTCCCACGTGCCTAGAACCCCCAGCAAACCGGTGCCCCCTGCACTAATCCTTCTCGACTACATAACTCAACTCCCCTATGCAAATCCAAGAGAACCCTCCAAAAATGATCCCCCCCTTTTCTTTCGAAAGCCTCCTCCCTTCATATCCCTCCTTCACCGCCCTTTTCTCCTCATTTATTTCCTTATCTATACATTCATTACCTTATCCACATAGTTAATGCCTTACCCTATTATTTAATGTTTCCTTATCCTTATTTTTAATGCTTCTTATCCCCTAGTATATGTAGATCATTTAATTAAACAATTAAATTTACTAACCCTCTTAAATTTATTACCCTGTTCATTCAATGCGATAGGTAATTAAATATTTAATTAATTAATTATTCAAAATTGTAACAATTAATGAACTAATAAATATTTGATTAATATTATTATGCCGATCTTTGTTTAGTTAATAACATGTTAGAAAAAATAATTACCTAATAAATTTTACTTAATAATCCCTAAAAATATATTCAACTAGGGTTGTTACAATAAAAGAGGAATCTAATATGAACATCCTCCACCTTGGGCCATGGAAACAAAAGATGTCGAGGTTAAAAGATAGCTTTGAAAGGCTCAAATTTATGCATGTTCACAGAATCTACAACATTGTTGCTGATCAACTTTCTAAAAAGGCATTCTTGTGGATGGATTTATTTTGAGAAACGTGTGCAAGGAACACTACATATATACCTCCACTATTTTAACTTTCAGTTTCAAAAGTTGTCATTTAGCTTTTAGATACTATTTATGTAGTGTCGATACAGATGTATAAGTGTAGAAATAGTGTCTTTATGATGTAGACAAGAGGAATAAGCAATGTATTTTATAAGCCTGATAAGATATATATATAGAAGCAATGCACAATGTAACCATCTCATGTATTTTTGAAAGTTTCACTTGATTCTCAATAGAATAGCAGTGAAAAAAAAATATTAAAAAAAAACTAATTAAATTCATAATGTTAATTGGTAATAAATAATATTAAAAGTAGGTAATTAGATTTATAATGTTAATTGGTAAACAACTTAAATTCCTCTTAACCATGGATCTATCATGTGTTGAGAGATATCTGAGGTGAAAAGCTATTTTAAAGTGCAAAACTTGAGGAATGGTTAAAGGTTTTCACCTCTAGAGATTTCATCCCTCTCAGGGCTTGATAGATCTCCCATTAAGATGGATCTATAGTGGTGGTACTATAAAAGTGTTTTTATTATTGTGTATATCGATTAATTGAGCATACTTGTTGTTTATATGCTTTATTTTATTTATATATATTTTAATATTTTTTATTATTTTATTATTAATTTAATATTAATTTATTATTTTGTGAATTTTTTACTATTATTTTAATGGGTTATGTTACATCGACATTTCTCCCATAAAACCTTTATTTTACTATTTCAATAAGTATTGACTCACAAAACAAATATCTAGAGAATAAACTCTACATGTTATCACTCAAACAACGACATAATGTAAAGGAGACCGTAGAAGTATGTCATGGATAGAGAATAAACTCTACATGTTATCATTCAAATAATGACACAATGTAAAGGAGACTGTAGAAGTATGTGATGGCATGCATTCACAGATAGATAAGAAATGTAGTATACCTACTACAACCTTGAATTTTCCTTAAATTCTAGTCAACGTCACATGTGTTATGGTTTGATTAGCATGGGGGATTCAAAGAAATTATTGTATGAATGAATTTGGCTAGTTGATAAAGACTTAAGAGAAATACATGGCTTTGTGGACAAACTTGTGTCATATTTGGTGGAGTTCAAGAATAATAATATTGATAGTTAGAGAAGGAAGAAGATACATCAAAAAAATTAGGACATTGGATATCCTTACTCACAATCACAATAGTAAGTGTGACATACAAAAAAATTATTAAGTATGGCATCAAGTAAGTGAAGTTTATTTATCAACAAGTTCATATGCTTGGAAAAAAATCTTTCGAACAAAACAAAAGGAATAATTTCATACCTGTATGATGAAATAATTGTCTATAAAACAAATGTTGAGATAATTGGTTAAATCCCTGCAAATCTAAATAAAATTTTATAGTGCAATAGTTTGTGTGTGTGTTAAGGACAAAAATATGTCATTACTTGTAGGTATAGATATGTTGTGAGTGTATATTTTAATTTTTTATATTTATATATACCATGATACTATTATCAATTGATACGGGTGTGTGTGTCAAGGACCAAAATATGTCATTACATGTAGGTATAAATATGTTGTGAGTGTATATTGTAATTGTTTAGATTTATATATACCACGATACTATTATTAATTGATAAGGGTGAGTATATTGATAGGATTCATTTCATGACCTTAAGTTATTTTTCCTAATCCAAATATAACTCTTATTCTTTCTCTCTATTGTGTAATATATTGTGTTAAAATTTACTCATTTATGAAGTTTGTGTGAATTTACATGTGTAATATGATAACAATGTGATTTGAATGTTTTATAAACCCAAATTGGGAAATTTGTATAATATAAAACTATGGATATGATAAAATTAAAAATGATAAAATTACATCATACTATTGTCCAAATTTTTAAACAAAATAAACATCTCCTTATATGTAAAAATTAGAGCCTACATGTGTCATTAGAAAAAATATCCCATAACTTCGAAGTAAACACCTAATATTCTAGTAATATTAAAAAACATTAAAATTAGCAAAAAACATGGAAGTTAATAACCTCCTCCGGACCAACATTGGAGGTAACAGAATCATGCTTCCCAATCTCTGGCATATCCTATACCAATTGATGTACAATATATTATTCATTAAAATATCCTTGAGTTGAGTTTATTGACATCATTTGATTTGAGGCCCCTAACTTAGTTTCTTTGCTCAAGTTAACAACCATATTTCTCAACAAACTACACTTATCTTCTAGGGTAGTAGTTTGTTTTTTGTTGTTGTTAAAGTGCACTTATGATTGAGAAAAAATGGGAGATAAATTGATGCTCATTTTCATGAATTTTTGTGGTTACTAAAAAGAGAGAATTCCCATTGAATTTGATATTTTCTTTATGGTTTCAAAGAACTCTTCAAATTTTTTGTCACACCCTACAATCTATGAAGGAAACACACATACCAAGAAATTAATCCAAAGATAAATTCAATATACGTATCTATAACAAATAAAAAATCCCATAAACCTGAAAAACACCACCAAGACTCCAGAAACAATCAAACCTGGCCATGATAGAAGGTGAACCAGTGAAAGGAAGTACACACCACTAAAAAATAGATGCTCATTGTAATTATGACCCAGAATACAAAGTGATTAAAACCATATTATGACTAAAAAAGTATGAAATTCAGAAAACCCAATACACATAAGGAGTCTAAGAACCACAACTACTACACACATAGGTTTCTCTTATTAAAAACATTCACCAAACTAGAAATAGAAATCGAAAAGACCATGCAAAGAAAAACAATGTCTCTTACCAAACAATAGTCAGATAGTCAAACTAGGTTTCCCACACCCTTTCTTCAACTTCCTTATGGAACCATCATTATCACACCTTGGTAAATATAAATTCCAACTAATGGTTCAAGAACCTGCCTCTCCATGAATTAAATCATGCAAAGGGGGTACTCTAGTCTCATAAATTTACTTTCCTTGCTATATGAACAAGGAAAATGGATGCATGACATATGTTGAATTAATGTGGTGGTGTGTTCCCTTGATTTCACGTTCATATGGTTAAGGAATGGCTCGATAACTTGAACTTCCGTTGATCCTTAGCACCCCCATTATTAAAACTAGGGCCTTATTGGTGAGCAAGTTCGCTTGGAAGTTATGCTCCCCAAATGCCTAGTAAAATGAACTATTTTGAAAGAATGACATTTCATTTTAGGATTGAATGAGAATAGATGTGATTTTTTTAACAACTAGGATATTTTTCAAGGCCATCAATTTAATAATTGTGCTTGAGTCTCCTATGATGATAAAAAAATGTATTCTGGAATCAATATCAATGTGCATACCTTATAGGCGAGCATATTCCTCGAATTGGTTGTTGGTGGAATTCCATAAACCCTAGGCATAATTTATTTCAATTTTTCCTCCAAGATCAATGATCATACCCCACACCTTCCACCCCTGATAAAAATTTGATTTGAATGTCCAAAATTTTAAACTAAAATTTCCATTTATATTTACTTTATATTATATTTTTAATGTTAATATTCCATGTAAGAGATTTTGTATTCGAAGGATCACACTACCCAAAATCAAACATAAAATTTTAAATCTTTTCTCTAATTCACTGTCAAGCATAATTTTATGTTGATCCAAAAAGGTTGAGGCTTGAGTTTGATTATATATATTAACTTTGGTAAGCATATATTGCAATCTATTTCACAATAATTTTCAAATAAATATTTGATACAATGTGATCTAAATATTGCTTTGGATATTTGAATGGATAATTTGTCAAAATAAATCCAATATGATATTACAAATACAATGAGGGTTTAGTCTATTGCAAAACAATTTACTTTGTATGATATTTAAAATTATTAAAAATACATCATCTTCATTTCTTAAACTAACTCATAAATAAGAAAAAATATATATTTTTAAAAGCACACCATAGATGCATGGTTTATCCTAGAAAACCTATGAAGTAAAAACTCTAGCCAGAAATAAAGGATCATGACTTTCTCTTATTATTTTCTTAAATTACAATGCAATTATAGAAAAAATAACTCACTACATAGTAAATAAACATTATGTACTTATATATACTTACACAAACCCTCTTCATCGCCCCCTCTTTTTTATCTGTGTCCTTTGCATTTCCTTTTTATGGAATATAAAATATTTCAACATAAATGAAACATCTTTCTCTTCTTGTAAAGATATTTATGCATCCTATAGAATATCATTGGAAAATCATATGTGTCTAGATCCGTATGTGTGAATAATTGGAGCTTACATGGCCTCCACGTTGCACTATGGTAGAACAAGGATATTCCACCCAACCATAGGCTCCTTATTGCACCAGTTATTTATACAATAGAGACCACCCCCAAGTTGAGGATATGAATCCACATGGGAGAACTATTCCTATCATTGGCTCTAATTCTCTTCTCACTAACCAATTTCTAGGTTCACATTCAATATTTACTCTTACAACAATCCCAATCCATATCCCTCTTCCCCAATCCATATCATGTGGCTTTACAATTCAAGGATTATGAATCTATTGAACATACCACATTTTGGGCATAGCAAGAATGTTGGCCTATGTGTCAAAAAACTAGTGTCCCGCATCCATGGAGGCATTCTATGGATGGATAGACCAGTGTAGATCAATGTGGAATTGATTTCCAAAATCACAGGACTTCCCATAGTTTGAGCACAGCCTGAGGAATACTTAGAGAAAAAATCACATGAGAAAGAACCGGCAAAACTTGTTAAATGACAGTTCGACACCAACCTGCAGTGCCCAGTTTTGTGCATAGGCTTGGAGAGATACCATTGCAGCTGCTAAAGCTAGTAGATCACGCTTGGCTTGGAATATCTCTTGGTTAGGGTTTGTACTATCTGATCATCTCTTGTTGGTATGCTATCCTTGGGGAAAGGTGCGCTACACATTGTTTGACTATCTAGCCTAGGGTTTTCTTCCAGAGTGATTCTCTATCAAGGTTAAGGTGCTCAAAGGGTGTCTTCGGCCTATGTTTGGGTGACAATAGTGATATTGTCGATGGTAAAACAAGCACATCCATTATAGTCTAACAGGTTATGGGACCACACCTCATTCATTCATTCTAACTGCTAGAAGGAAACATAGTTGTAAAAATATTAAGTTCATTGAATAACTACCGCTTGGGTTTCTAGCAGGACGAGTCACCATAGCACTGTCGCTAAGGTTACTAGTAGGTGCAGTTGTAGAAACCCTAATTCTCTCATTGAGGCACCTTAATTGAAGGGATTGACCTAATTTTTGGATAGATCAGTGCACCCTAGCCTAGCGCATCTCCTGGTCCTCTCATCAAGCCAAGACGTCAAGTTTGAGTTTTTGGTCAAATCTAGGGTTGATCAAATCAAAGAAGCCATGACTTACTCGATGAAGTTAGAGAACAAGTTAGATGGAGCTTCTAAATTCAGATTGTGGAAGACAAGGATTGACCTCATCCTTTCCAATAATAAAGTGTTGGAAATCGCGAAAGGAAAGATCGTGGAACTAGAGTTTGAAGAATGAAAAGAGAAGGAACCGTAGAACATTGCAGTTATGGAGAAGTTCAAAAACGGTGACATCAATTCCATGAGTATCATACTGGACTCTATAAAATACCACTTGATACCCTACATCTCCCATATTTACTCATCGAATAATATGTACGATGCCCTAATAAACCTCTTCTCAGTCAAAAACATTGAACAAATAATGTGTCT
This sequence comes from Picea engelmannii, assembly GCA_009831015.1. Taxonomy (NCBI): domain Eukaryota; kingdom Viridiplantae; phylum Streptophyta; class Pinopsida; order Pinales; family Pinaceae; genus Picea; species Picea engelmannii. The sequence goes on along the minus strand of ML793207.1, from coordinate 82,831 downwards.
AAAGAATGAGCTCCATGACATGAAGATGAATGATTATGATAGCATAACATCATACTTTGTGAGGATCTCCCAGTTAAGAGATCAACTACAAGATATTGAAGAGATCATTTTAGAGAAGGAATTGGTAAACATAGTACTCAATGGTCTTCCTAGGACATGGGATTCATTTTCCACAAGCATGAACACAAGGAAGGAGCATCCTACATTTGAAGAACTTTGGACCTGTTGTGGTCAAGAAGAATCAAGGATTAGTGAAAAAGAGAAACCCCAAAAGAAGTACGATGATAAAGCCTTCACAGCGAGATTCAGGAATTTCAAGAACAAAAGGAAGTTTTGTTCAAGGAGGAAGCCAAATCAAGAGAAAGATATTTCAAAAATACAATGCTTCAACTGTCAAAAGTATGGTCACTACAAGATTCATTGTCCCAAATTAAAGGAAGGAGAAACACAAAGCATCTTTTTTCAAAGAAAAGGAACCTACAAATAAGAATAAGCAGGATGAAAGAGACTTCTTATTCTGAAGGTAACAATACACTTATTAGTTCTTGTACATATCTTGTTTGCATCGTCTCTATACATATATTGTATATCTATCTCTCGAAAGATAATGTGTTCCAAGAAGAAATATGCCTATGGAAGAACAACAAGATAAGGATTGCTATCATTATACAAGGAAAGACGAAATTAGAATCAATCATGAAGAGACTTAGAAGAAGCAAAGACAAAAAAATGTCATCAATCAAGAGGAAATTGGAGAAAGACTTATGATGTTTTGCATAAGACAATAAGATGAAAGCGTGGACTCTGTTAGATAGAAGGAGCCAATTATATATTGTATAAGACAATAATAATGCAGACAGAAGCACGGAATCGATTAGACGGAGGGAGCCAATTATATCCACTCATACATGAAACAAGGATTAGGGGGGAGCTAATCCTATGATCCATTGAAGATGATGAAGTATATATCCATGGTAGTATCCATGAAAGAAAGTACGTGTTCAGTTCAACCTCAGAAGAGGTCTTCTTCAAAGAGAATCCTTAAAGTATCCCTGGTTGTCCATCCACATCCATGATTCTATAATGAAAGGAAGAAGTGGAATATTTAGGGCATGAAATCTAGAAGAAACTCCATGGACCCAAGAGATAAAGAAAAACATCAGGAAAAACATGAAGATTCCAAGAATGAAAGAGAAACTAGAACAACCAGTCACTGTATTAAGAATCACATGATTACCAACCTAATATGAACCCAATAAAAGAAATTAAATAGAGGAATTGAATGTTGATATGTACAACAATGTATATATGCAAGCATTGCAAGATCAAGAAATAGAGGTTCTCCCAGATGGAGGGAGAAGACTATGATGATTACTTGTTCCAAATAAACCATACATACCTCTACGTGAGTCTTTATATCATCCACAATATCCATGGGTTTGAGTTCTACATCAGATGAATGAAAAGACTGTTCTCTAGAGCAATTGAAAAAAAGAGCGTATGAAGAGAAACCTCAAGAGTTTGAAGCATACCAGAAAGAGACCCTTATATGCAGATGGAAGAAGATGAGTTGGTGGAGAACCTCTAGTGCATAGCAGAAGCATAGTGAAGATTTTATGTAACAGAGATATTGTATCAAGATGATTACTCAGAAGATCATATCGCATGATGACAGAAGAAGTGCCACATGGATATGTTCCATTTTTCCAACAATGATACACTTTATTTGATCAGAGCTACATGAAGCCTTCAAAGAAAAACCAGTGTTCCAGACTGAAGTACATTTTAAATAAAGAATTCCATTATCCGTGATGAAGTCTAGAAAGGAGAAAGTGGTTCTCCAATACATATCTCCACAGATGAGCAGATAAGAAGACATTTTGGTAAAGCTTCTATCCAAGATGAAAGAGTTTGTGTACTCAAGATGGAGCTCATGGAGACAACTTCCTGATTGATAAAGAAAGAGATGACTCCCAGGTTGGGAGGGAGAAATGATGTATTACTGAGTGATGTAAATTCATTTTTCAGTTTGAAAAATGGTCCAGGATGAGCATATTCTTTGAATTTCGGAAAGTGGATTAAGATTTCATACGGACAGACGTTTTCCAGTTCATAAAATGGTCCAGATTGTTGATGTAACATAGAAAATGAATTCCCATTGTTATTAACATGGGAAGTGGTCTAGGGAAGTCCCTCTTCTTGAGGGTTACTCAATAATACTAGCTCGCCTTGCCGGACAATGATTTCCCATTGTGGTCAACATGGGGAATGGTTCGTTTTGGAGGTTGGTGCAGGACGGCCATTCCTTAGGGTAGATTCATTCTCTCCAGGTTGCACTTTTTTAGTGTTAGAGGAATGGTCCAGGTTTAGTAATCAAGGACAAAAATTCCTTAGGGAAGACTCATTTCTTGAGGTTACACTTTGCTTAGTGTCGGAGGAATGGCCTAGGGTGGGGAATGGTCCAGTCTTAGTAAATCAGAACAGTTATTATTCCTTGCTTGACAAGAATAGTTCAGATAACTCATCATTGATGTTTGACTTTCTAAGTGCAGATGCTCTTTTAGATCTCACATATGTGAGTAGAAGAATGGCGCAGATAAATTTAGTTTATGTCTTAACATTGTTTCTATGCAGGTTGATATCAGATGATTGTTATGAAGACTATATGTCTCTAGACAATAGATGTATACTACTATGGTGGATGTGTTCCACTATTTGATCAAGTACCTATGTGCTACTTGGCGTGATAAGGTACCACTGGATTGTAGTTGTTTACTACTATGGATAGACACATTTTTGTTCTATTGAATGATATTGTTCCAATTGACTTGAAGACTATCAACAGTGGTGAAAATGATTATTAGCTATATGGATGATCAATGAACAAAGATTTTCTAGATAGAAAATGGTTCAGAACATTTACTCTTCTAAATTAGAAGAATGCATCTTGTGTCACTCTGTGGAGTGAGTATCATTACTCACATAGAGTATGGTTCTGATAGATGATGCAGCTGATGACACTAATGGTGATGATGGTTCTCATGATCTATTAGTGAGATAGTTTATACAATTATGTTGATGCTACCGGGTGAATGGTATATTTGTACTCAATACCATTACCTATAATACTGCCCTAGCTAGGAGGGAGTGTTAATATTATGGTAGTTTTGGGAGGTATCTACCTCCATGTGTAAACATGATGAGAATAGAATATTTCGGGAAGAAAAAAGAAGCCCTAATAAGTTGGCTAATAACCCTAGAAGACATGTTGGCTCAAGAGGATAACTTGTATTAGGTTATTAGACTCCAAGAGAAGAATTCGTCCAGAAGAAATAATATATATTGAACAAATAGATACCCATAATGAGAAGTCAGCCTAGGTAGTTAGCCAAATTTACTATAAATACAGAAGGCTAGTCTTCATTCTAGCAGGCAGTCTCAGAATTGAGGAGCAGCACTTATGCACATTACAATGCCTAGTTTTGTGCGCAGGTTTGGAGGAGAGCTGCCATTGCAGTTGTTGCAGCTAGAAGATCACATTTGTCTTGGACTATCTCTTGGTTAGGGTTTGAACTATTTGATCAGCTCTTGTTGGTATGATATCCTTGGGGAAAGGTGCGCTATCCTTTGTTTGGCTATCTAGCCTATGGTTTTCTTCCGGAGTGATTCTCTGTCAAGGTTAATGTCATCGGATGGGTGGATTTGGCCTATGGTTGGGTGAAAATAGTGATATTGTCGATGGAAAAATGAGCACATCCATTATATTCTAACACAAGACTCTTTGTGTAGAAGCCATTTTGAGACATGGATGACCATTTATAACTTACAATGCCACTTCTACTAGATAATGTTTCAAAAATAGGTGGATAAATTCATTAGGTATTGTTCCCTTTGTTCCCTATGTAAGACATCTAACTATAAGCATGGTATTTACCATCCATTACCCATCCCATCTCGTCCATGGGAATCCATTCCTTTATGAGTGGTTTTCCAACCAAATTCCATAATCATGATGAAATTTGGTTTCTTATCTGCCATTTTGATGCAGACACACTCCTCGAAGCACGTCCGCTCTCACAGGATCTTCTTCTGAACTCTTCTAAAGAACTTCAAAGGTTCCGCTGATTCCCTATCGAGAATCTTCCTTACCCACAAGATCTTTTCAAAGATCTCCCTTAACGATCAGGAAATCGGAATTCACGGTTTCGTAAATTCTGTGGTTGCGTGCCTTATACCTCAAGATTCTCCGAAACCTGATGCAAGTCAATCATTGACTTTCTCCCCTGCTATCAAAGTTCTCCCTATTGAAAAATCACTACTCACGATGTCAACAAATTGGATTTCCAAACTCTAAACCCCGATGTGCCGATGATCTAAAAATGAAGAAGACTTGAAAAACTTGAATAATTATTGCAAGTAAAATGTTATGTGTTGAATGCAACGAGATAAATTTGCAACACATAATTAAGGATTACTTATGTAAAAATACACATAGACAACAACATAAAACATTGAACATCAGCACATAAACACAACAACTTGATAAAGGAGTTCACCCCTCTCCGAGCTACATCTCCTAGTCCAGCTTCCAATGGATCATTATTATTAAATTGCTCAAAGTGATCAAAAACATGCCTTACAATGCTAAAAATGACAAACTAACTGCTCCAATGGCTCCGCAACGTCCCAAAACCCCTGTCTGGTCTCTTTCGGCACCTGAAACGGTCGAAAAATGAAGAATATAGCCTCCTTGAAATCTCCCTCTTCAACTTTCTTGTCTCTGGTTCTACAAATCGCACCCTTGTGCTTCAAACCTGGCTCACACGCTCATTTAAGCGTAAAAACTTGGCACCGGGTGCAACTGCGCCAACGGTGCAAACAGTAGAATGGTTAAGGTGCCTCCAGCCCCTAACTGCCTCGGCTCTTGGTCATATTGCTCATGCGACCGCGCATTTGGTTACAAAGTGGTGAAACCCATTTAAACTGTTGGTAAAACGTATAACTCCCACGCACAAGAGACCACCGATCATATGTCAAACCCACGGGTTATATAAAATACCGCGCGCATATTTAACCATTGGTATATATGGTATGTAATATATATTACAATACAATCATGTGGAAATGTTTCAACATAGTCATATGACAATGCAAATAGGACCATGGGTCGGGGCTTAGCCCCGGCCCGACCCCCCTCCATTCAATACAAACCACAAGGTTAAATAAATATGAGAATACACATATAAGAAGGAACTTTGGCAGGTATGTCAGCTAGCGGAGTGTTACAAAGGCATTGGTGTTGGGGGAGGTCTAGGGGTCGAACCCCGCGGCCTCCATAACATTTTAAACATAACCAAATTAAACAAAAATGAAGGGACGCGTGGCGCCAATGGGTTGGGCCACATGTCCGCACATTATTGGCTACAAATGACACATGTCAACACCCGATTGGACAACCACCATCCAATAAAAATGCACCACGTATTTCACCCGCCACATCATCATGATGGTACGGCCCTACCACATGGCCGTACGGACTATACCGATAGGTACAGTCAGCATCCCAAATTTTTACCTGTTTGGCTTGGTGGACAGATCATGATATATCCTCCATACAGACTCTGTTTGCAAAAGTAAATATATCGTCGGAATCAGGAAGATGAGACGAATGCAATGGCATTGTTTTTGTCGCATTTCGAGCACTTTGAAAATTGAAAAAATTTGATCCCCTGATCACACCTCCCCATTGGAAAGCTTTTGTACCTCCAAAAGACTATCTCAGTCTATGTGAAGATGAGGGTATAGCTCCCTCACCCTTCCAACCTCAATCCACTTGGCCTTGCTTGGATTCGTCCCTTTAAGACCAACTCGCAAATACTCCACATTTTTTCTTTTCGAAGTTCGCATCCTCCTGTCAAGTATGGTGTCTTCCTGCAGATCTGTTAGATACTCTGGTGAAAAATCATCTATGGAAGGAATCTGAACATGCTCTCCTTGATCATCAATCAATGGAGGCTCATACAACTTCAAATTCTCAACATTAACAACTGCATACATCTGCATATATGGAGGCAAATCTAA
>ML793207.1:59676-73505 GCA_009831015.1 Picea engelmannii | reverse complement strand
CAATTCTTGTTTTCTCCTGTTGAGTTACATTGACATTTGCATTACTTTAAGAGCTAGTACTTGCAACATAATTATTACCTTGGTAACCCATCGCTGTGATCTTCGTCTCATCACCAGAATCCGAACCCAAATCTTGTACAACATTCGCAACCGTCTTTGACTTCCCTTTGTTGTTGTTGCCAAACTTCTTGGGTCTGCACTCAGGATGAAGCTTCCAACAGTGGTCTTCATCATGGTCATCCTTTGAACAATGTTTACATGTGAACTTTTCACCTTCCTTCTTCACAGCAGCATTCTTCCTGCCTTTGAATTTCTTCTTCCCTTTATCTCCCTCGCTGTATGTCTTCTTGAAACCTTCATGAGTATCGTTCTTTCCCCTGGCTTCCAAATGAGTAGCATGTACACAAACTTCATCTAGATTCATGGGATTAAACATAAGTATAGTATGCCTCAAATAACTATGCAAAGCACCAATATATTTGAGCAATGTTTCCTGTGAAGACAAATCAACTCCCAAAACCAAAGCTCGTCTCCTAAACTCCTGAGTAAAACTTTGTACATTCTATCCTTTTGCTTGTCTAAAATTCTACCATTCCATGGTTACCTTTTATTTATAAGCTAATGGATAAAATTGTTTTTTAATTTCTATTATGAAATCATTCCAAGAAAGAAAAAAATTTCCATTCTTTTTCATTTCCTCCTGTGTCTTAGATTCCCACCAAACAAGTGCTGAGCCATCTAATCTTAATGAAGCTAACTGAATTTTAGTTTCATCATCTTGAATCTTTTGTATTCTAGAATAGACTTCAATTTGACGTATCCAGTTATCTAACTTTTCAGCGTTAACTTCTCCATTATAAAGTGGCAACTCAAATTTTATATCAAGATTTAATGAAGGAATTTACGAAGGCATTTTACCATGCCCATTGGGAAGATGTTTCAAACTTGAAGAATAATAAGAAGATGATGATGATGGAGGAGGAGAGGGTGGTGGAGAAGCACCATTCCCTCCATCTCTGCTTGGAGTCTTGTCACCACTGCCTCCCTTATGCATTGAAGGGTTAGAGCCTTCACCCTGGGACATCACGGTTCATTCCATTATGACTTTCATCATATCTCTCAACTGTATGATAGTCTGCCTGAAGTCTGCTTCTTCATCCAGAACATGTTCATGATCTTCTGCATGTGCCATGCTTGGTGAATGTCTCTCTGCAACTTGCAGTGAATGAAATTGCTTCCTCCTCGTCGGATAAGAACTTGGCTCCAGAAGTTGACCTTCTCCTCTTGTGAGTTTCAACCTTGTGAGCATCAAAAACAAAACTTGCAAACAATCAAGTCTTCAAAACCAGTGCTCCGATACCAACTTGATCTAAAAATGAAGAAGACTTGAAAAACTTGAATAATTATTGCAAGTAAAATGTTGTGTGTTTAATGCAACCGGATCAATTTGCAACACATAATTAAGGATTACTTACGTAAAAATACACATAGACAACAACATAAAACATTGAACATCAGCACATAAACACAACAACTTGATAAAGGAGTTCACCCCTCTCCGGGCTACATCTCCTGGTCCAACTTCCAATGGATCATTATTACTAAATTGCTTAAAGTGCTCAAAAACATGCCTTACAATGCTCAAAATGACAAACCGATTGCTCCAATGGCTCCGCAGCGTACCAAAACCCCTGTCTGGGCTATTTTAGCACCTGAAACGGTCGAAAAATGAAGAAGATAGCCTCCTTGAAATCTCCCTCTTCAACTTTGTTGTCTCTGGTTCTAAAAATTGCACCCTTGTGCTTCAAACCTGGCTCACATGCTCATTTAAGCGTAAAAACTTGGCATCGGGTGCAACCGTGCCAACGGTGCAAACCGTAGGATGATTAAGGTGCCTCCAGCCCCTAACCACCTCGGCTCTTGGTCATATTGCTCATGCGACCGCGCGTTTGGTTACAAAGTGGTTAAACCCGTTTAAATCGTTGGTAAACCGTATAACTCCCGCGCACAAGAGACCACTGGTCATATGTCAAACCCACGGGTTATATAAATTACCCCACGCATATTTAACAGTTGGTATATATGGTATGTAATATATATTACAATACAATCGCACGGATATGTTTCAACATAGTCACATGACAATGCAAATAGGACCATGGGTCGGGGCTTAGCCCTGGCCCGACCCCCCTCCATTCAATATAAACCACAAGGTTAAATAAATATGCCAATACACATATAACAAGGAACTTTGGCGGGTATGCTGGCTAGCAGAGTGTTACAAAGGCATTGGTGTTGGGGGAGGTTCGGGGGTCGAACCCCGTGGCCTCCATAACATTTTAAACATAACCAAATTAAACAAAAATGAAGGGACACGTGGCACCAATGGGTTGGGCCACGTGTCTGCACATTATTGGCTACAAATGACACATGTCAACACCCGATTGGACAACCACCATCCAATAAAAATGCACCATGTCTTTCACCTGCCACATCATCATGATGGTACGACCCTGCCACGTGGCCGTACGGACTGTACGGATAGGTACAGTGAGCATCCCAATTTTTTTCCTATTTGGCTTGGCAGAGAGATCACAATATCTCCTCCATACAGACTCCATTTTAAAAAGTAAATATACCTTCGGAATTAGGAAGATGAGACAGACGAAATGGAACTGTTTTCGTTGCATTCCGAGCACTTTGAAAATTGAGCAAAATTTGATCCCCTGATCAACCGATTACCTGATACACGTGTGGTTTGGATTCTCCACCTTATATCCTTCTATCGGGATTTCGTGGATCGTGATTTCAATGCACGAGAGTTTCTTACCTTCAAAAAATCCGATGCCCCAAATTCTGATACAGGCTGCCACCTGTCTACTTACCTGTTCCACTGTGGCCCACACTCTTGTGGTAAATCAGAAAATCACGTGTTGGGATGTTGCGATTTTTCGTTGCACTAGTTCATGGAACTCTTCAAGTCCCAAACCCTGATATGAGTAACACCTATCCTCCACTGTAATGACATGACTGTGGGGATGTCGCATTTTAGAGTTTCGCGACTCCTCCTGCGATGATTTTCTCGTCACCGAGAATCCCAATATACCGATCCCCGATGCACGTGAGAGCTTACTCCTCCAGGTCACCACTTCCTCATCACCCTATTGGGTATCACGAAATCACGATTCCTGATGCAACGATTTCTACACTCCTAGAATTCAAAATGAGCTGAACCCCGACTCCTTTGGATCCTCTGACATGTGTCCTGCCCTGAGATCAACAGCTCGAATCTCCTTCAAGTTTTCAAAACCCACAAGGTCTCGATTCTCTTTCTTGTCAAAATCCCAATGGCTCCAATATCCAGATGCCTTCACAGAACGTCTCCTCTATGCACTAAGGCTTAACCCTGGTGCAGCTTTTACTAGATTTGATGGTTGTCGTTCTTTCGGGAACCTCCCCTACGAATTCTGATAGCTGATTTCTTCCCCCATGGGGATTTCTTGGCACGAAAATCTCCTGTGCAATCTTTCAATAATTCCAAAGGCCTTTACTCCTCCTAAGCTTTCTTTAGTTCCTCAGTCTTCTTAGGGATAAGAACCCTTTGCTCACACTCCTTGCGACAAATCTTGCGAATGCTTCAGCTGTTCGAATTTCTCTTGACTCTGTGCATGCATGCAGCAGCAGTCTTCCGATACTTGTACTCAGAATAACAACTCTAAGAATTATCTTGGCCTACACACTCCTTGCACGACACTGTGCCTAACTGTACCTTCAAAGAAAATGAGAACAAAATCTATCTCCAATTGAGCCCTTCTGTCAATGCACTTCTTGCGAACAATTCAACTGCACTCCTTGTAGGAATCTTCTGACTCAATTGGAGAAACAATTGAAACTCATTCACTCACCCTCTCAGACTTCAATTCAACCATGAAATCACATACACAACATATAAAAGCAAATGTATGAAGGGAAGCAAACATTCATGAGCATAATATCAATACACAGAGAAATAACACAAACCGTGAATTTGAATCAAAGTTCTTCTATTAATTCAAATGTCTGTACATGGGTGTTATTCATACAATTCTCTACATGATTTTCTCTTCTTGCTTCTGAATGCTAATGCTACAATGATACAATGAGGGTGTCTATATCCGTTTTCCCTCTTGGATTCTAAACTATCAAATCTAGAATTAAAATCCTATTTACCAACATTAACTAAATTAAATGTCATCTATCTACCCAAGGATGAGAGATTAAAGGCTCAAGGTCCATTACAATATACAAAGTTTCCTCCTCTTAAATGACTCGTTTAAGATTTGTGCAACAATCTCAAAGCATTCTCAAAATTTGTGCTAGCTTTTCCAGCTGTCCTCCGCTCCACACTGGCTTGCTTGATGGTGCTGGCGATGCTCCTACATCATACTCCTAGGCTTGAAGACTTTCATGGGCTCCTATCCATGAGCTTCTGCATGGTCTATCCATGCCTCTATATCTCTGCTTTGCTCTCCCAGTTGGCATCTTCCACTGGATGACTCTTCCACTTGACTAGATACTCATAGTATGCTTTTCTTCTGTTCCTCTTACTCACTCTCTTGTCTAGTATGCATTCCATCTGTGGCTTCTCTGCAACTGGTAGTTGTTTCATCCACTGGATCACTGGTTCCTCATATCCAGTCTTTGCTTCTCCAGCCCTGTATGGGTATAAGTCTGCGATATTAAATATCAGAGATATCCCGATGTCATCCGACAACTCAATCTCATAAGCATTTTCTCTGAATTTCTTCAAGACCCTGCATGGCCCAATTTTCTTCATTTTCAACTTGTTGTATGTTCCCCTCAGGAACCTTTATTTCCTTAAATGTTCCAGAACTAGATCGCCAACTTCAAACTGAAGTTGTCTCCGATGCTGATCTGCTCTGTGCTTGTACTCCTGGCTTGAATCAATCAGTCGTTGCTTCACTCTGCTCTGAAGTTCCTTCATTGCTTCAGCGAACTCTTCTGCACTAGCATTGCTAGTAGCAGTCTACTCTGAATCCCTTAATTCAACAAATCCTCTCGATTGCATGCCATATACAACCTAAAATGGACTTCTTCCTGTACTCCGATTCACTGAATCTTTGTATGTAAACTCTGCTTGAGGAAATATACTATCCCAACTCCTATGGTGCTCTGTCACCAAGCTCTTTAGCAAGTCTCCCAGACTCTTGTTCACAAGCTTCGTTTGTCTTTCTGTTTGTGGATGATAAGCAGAACTAAACACCAGGTTAGTTTCCATCTTCTTCCATAGCTTCCTCCAAAAATTCCCTATGAATTTGGTGTCCCTGTCCAAAACTATGCTTTTTGGAAATCCATGAAGTTGAATGACCTCCTTGGAAAATAGATTTGCGATGTGTGTCGCATCGCTGGTCTTCTGGCATGGGATAAAATGTGCCATCTTTGAAAATCTGTCCATGACCACAAATATCGAATCAACCCCTCTTTGCGTCCTTGGAAAACCCAATACGAAATCCATGCTGATCACCTCCCATGGCCTCTCTGGTATGGGCAATGGCTGATAGAGTCTTGCATTCTGTTTTCTTCCCTTCGAATGATGGCAAATTTGACATATGTTTACAAATATTTTGACATATGCTCGCATACCTGGCCAAAAATATGACTCATTCAGCTTTGTGAATGTTTTTTCATGGCCAAAGTGTCTTGCTAATCCACCACTATGTTTTTCCTTTAACAGATTCTCCCTCATGGAGAAATTCGGAATACAAAGTTGATTACCTCTGAACAACAATCCCTCTTGGATCATATAATCTATCCAAGGGCTTCTGTCTCTGAGAACTCAATTCTCAGTTGCTTCATATGCCTATACAAAATCTACATCTTCTGTGTACATGTCCCTGAGATTTTCAAAACCCAATGTTTTGACTCAGAATTCCCGCAACAACAAACACCTCATGCTCAAAGCATCATCCACTTTGTTAGTAGTACCTAAAATATGCTTAATCACAAATGTGAAATTCTGCATATACTCTACCTGTTTAGCATGTTTCTGATTCAACTTCTCCTGTTGAGTCACAAACTACAATGCATGATTATCAATATACAAAAAAAATTCTTTCGGAATCAAGTAATGCCTCCACTTCTTCAGTGCCTATATGATAGCATAAAATTATTTATCATATGTGGAGTACTTCAGTTTTTCTTCATCCAACTTCTCACTAAAATATGCAACTGGTCTGTCCTCCTAACTCAAGACCACTCCAATGGCATACCCACTTGCATCACATTTCACTTGAAATGTCTTCTGAAAATCTGGCAACACCAAAACCAGTTGTTCTGTGATTTTCCGCTTCAACAGATTGAAGCTCTTCTCTGCCTTGGATGTCTAGTGAAAAGACTTATGTCGTTTCTTCACTATGTCCATCATCCCAGTGCTAATTCCACTGAAATTCCTGATGAACTTTCGGTAGAAACTAGCCAATCCATGAAAACTCCTCACCTCAAAAACATTCCTTGGTGATGGCCAATTCTTGATCCCTTATACCTTATCCGGATCCATCCTCAATTCATTCGCTGAAATAACAAATCCTAGATAGATGAGTTTTGTCTTCATAAATGAAGATTTTTTCATATTTATCAACAGCTTCTCCTGTTGTAGCTTCCTCATCACAATGGCCAAATGTTTCAGATGTTCAGCCTCTGATTTACTGTAAATCAATATGTCATCCAGATACACAATGACAAATTTCCCGATGAATTCCCTCAGGACTTCATTCATCAACCTCATAAAGGTACTTGGTGCATTGGTCAAGCCAAACGACATGACTAGCCATTCATAAAACCCTTCGTTGGTCTTTAACGTTGTCTTCCACTCATCGCCTTCTCTCATGCGAATCTGGTGATATCCGCTTTTCAAATCTATTTTTGAAAAATACTTTGCCCCGCTCAAGCAATCCATCAAATCATCCATTCTCAGCAGTGGAAAGCTATATCTGATGGTTATCTTGTTTATTTCCCTCGAGTCGGTACACATTTTCCAACCTCCATCTTTCTTTGGACTCAGTACCGTTGGAACGACACACGGGCTTAAACTTTCCCTGACTAATCCTTTGTCCATCAACTCCTAGACCTTCCTCTTGACCTCTTCATTCTCTTGCGGCATCAGTCTGTACGCAACTTTGTTCGATAAACTGGCTCCTAGTATGAGATCAATATGGTGACTTACAGTCCTCATCGATGGCAACGAATGAGGTAATTCGTCCACTATGATGTCAGCAAACTCTTCCAGCAGTTCCTGAATCTCATCTGCTAGATCGTCCACTCTTGTGCTAGTCAGAACAATCCTCGGCTTTCTGACCATAAAGAATTGTGGATATTCCTTCTTCTTCACCTCTGTAAGAAGCTCTTTCCCACTCATGAGAAGTATTGTGTTGCTTACTTCCAGTTTCACCTCCTTATCCTTTATCAGAAGCAACCTGTGTGTCCTCCCATCCTTCTCTAGGGTATATGTGTTCATTCTCCCATCGTGAACCACATTTCTGTCATATTGCCATGGTCTACCTAGCAATATATGACATACATCCATAGAAATGACATCAGATAATACCTTATCATTATATACACCTATCTTGAATTCAACCAAGCATTGTTTAGTGACACTCACCTAATGTCCTTTTTGTAGCCACGAAACCTTGTATGGACTCGAATGATCAGTTGTCTCCAGCTCCAGCTTTTCCACCATCTCATTTGAAATGAGATTATCCATGCTACCACTATCAACAATAACCTTGAATACCCATTCCTTGGTCTTGCAAGCTGTCCTGAACAGTCTGGTCCTTTGTGTTGAGTCCTCCACCTCCTTTCCGGGTGTTAAGAGAACTTTACACATCATTAGTGACTTTCTGCCTTCTGTATCTTCGATCTCAACATTCTACTTCTGCGCTTCGGTGATGTGAGCTTCTCCGACGTCCTTCTTTTTCTATGGACACTCGAATGACCTATGCCCATTCTTTCCACATGTGAATCATGTGATGACTCCACCTCTTCCTCTTCCTCTTCCTCTAATACGAGGAAAAGTGTTTCTATCAACATATCCTCCGCTGTGCTCTGTATGCTGTCCTCTCTGTTCAACATATGGCCCTCTCTGTGAGGTTCCACCTTTCTCAACTTCACTGTGAGGCTTCTTCCATTCCTCCTTGGGCTTTTGGTATTTGTCTTGGGAAACTGCTTTGCCTCTAGGCTGACTTCTGCCTCACCCTCGCTGACCTTGCTTACGGCTCAGCTTCTCTTCTTCTTTCAGCACCATCTGATAAGAATCCTCCACCATCCTGATGGTAACCATTCTCAATTCATCCTGAATGTCATATCTCAAGCCATTCAGATATCTAACAACCTTCTCATCATCGCTCTCCTGATGACCTTCTCTGATGTTAAGTCGATAGAATTCCTTAGTGTATTATTTCACTATCATCATCTTCTGTCTTAGGTTCTGCATCCTCCTGAACAAAGTAATTTGGTAATCCCTCAGGATAAACTTTTCCTTCATCTTTACAATCATTTGATCCCAGCTTTTAATCTTTTGCTTGCCTTTGCAGCGTCTGTCTGCTTGTAGCTCATCCCACCACAATGTTGCATGTCCTTTCAAGAACATGACAACATGCTTGACCTTCTTGTCCTCTTCGATATCCTCGTAATTGAAGTAGGTGTCAAGAGCTCTAATCCAATCTAGTAGCTCCTCTGCATCCAGATTTCCCTCGTAAACTGGAATATCCATCTTCGCCTTTGCACCCATCCTTGCGATAGCTTTGATTAGGCGTTGATTCATTGCATCTTCAGCTGCAACTTCCCTTTCTTGTTCAGCCTTGACTTCATCCTCAGAATCACTCAGATCCCCTACACTAGCTGTGCCTCTTTGCGTTGTTTCCATATCCTCAAGTATTTCTCGGAGACCATGCATCTATCTCTCCATTTCTGGGTTTCCTACCGGCCTGCCTCTTCTTTGCACTTCCCTATATTCTGGGTCGGGTGACTGTCTTTCTCTTCTGGGTGACATGGTGAATTCTCTCTCTTCTTCTCTGCTATAGAAAGAAAAGAGATATTCCCGCTCTAATACCACTTGATGCAGACATACTCCTCGGAGCACGTCTGCTCTCACAGGATCTTCTTCTGAACTCGGTTGAAGAACTTCAAAGGTTCCTCTGATTATCTATCGGGAATCTTCCTTACCCACAACAACTTTTCAAATATCTCCCTTAACAATCGGGAAATCGAAATTCACGGTTTCGCAAATTTTGTGGTCATGTGCCTTATACCTCATGATTCTTCGAAACCCGATGTGAATAAATCGTTGACTTTCTCCCCTCCTATCAAAGTTCTCCCTATCAGAAAATCGCTACTTGCAATGTCAAAAAATTATATTTCCAAACTCTAAACCCTGATGTGCCGATTACCCAATACACGTGTGGGTTGGATTCTCCACCTTCTATCCTTCTATCGGGATTTCGTGGATAGTGATTTTAATGCATGAGAGTTTCTTACCTTCGAAAACTCTGATGCACCGAATTCCGATACAGGCTGCCACCTGTCTACTTACCTGTTCCACTATGGCCCACACTCCTATGGTAAATAAGGAAATCAAGTGTCGGAATGTCACAATTTTCCGTTGCACTAGTTCACGGAACTCTTCAAGTCTTGAACCCCGATATGAGTAACACCTGTCCTCCACTGTAATGCTATGACTGTGAGGCCGTCATATTTTGGAGTTTCGTGACTCCTCCTGGGATTAATTTATCGTCACCAAGAATCCCGATATACCGATCCCCGATGCACGTGAGAGCTTACTCCTCCACGTCACCACTTCCTTGTCACCCTATCAGGTATCACGAAATTATGATTCCTGATGCAACGATTTCTACACTCCTAGAATTCATGATGAGTTGAACCCCAACTCCTTTGGATCCTCTGACATGTGTCCTGCCCTGAGATCAACAACTTGGATCTCTTTTGGGTTTTCAAAACCCACAAGGTCTTGATTCTATTGCTTGTCAAAAATCCCGATGGCTCCAATATCCATATGCCTTCACGGAACTTCTCCTCTATGCACTAAGGATTAACCCTGGCGCAACTTTTACTAGATCTGATGGTTGTCAGTCTTTCGTGAGTCTCCCCTAAGAATTCTAACAACTGATTTCTTTCCCCTTGGGGATTTCTTGGCATGAAAATCTTCTGTGCAATCTTTCAATAATTCTGAAAGCCTTTACTCCTCCTGAGCTTTCTTCAGTTCCTCAGTCTTCTTAGGGATAAGAACCCTTTGCTAGCACTCCTTGTAGAAAATCCTGTGAACGCTTCAGCTGTTTGAATTTCCCTTGACTCTATGCACGCCTGCAACAATAGTCTTTCGATACTTCTGCTCAGAATTGCAACTTTGAGATTTAACTTGGCTTGCACACTCCTTGCACAACACTGTTCCTAACTACACCTTCGAAGAAAATGAGAACAAAAGCTATCTCCAATTGAGCCCTTCTGTCAATGCACTCCTTGCAGAAAATTCAACTACACTCCTTGCAGGAATCTTCTGACTCAATTGGAGAAACAATTGAAACTCATTCGCTCACCCTCTCAGACTTCAATTCAACCATGAAATCACATACACAACATATAAAAGCAAATGTATGACGGGAAGCAAACATTCATGAGCATAATATCAATACACAGAG
Source organism: Picea engelmannii (assembly GCA_009831015.1). Classification (NCBI taxonomy): domain Eukaryota; kingdom Viridiplantae; phylum Streptophyta; class Pinopsida; order Pinales; family Pinaceae; genus Picea; species Picea engelmannii. The sequence continues at coordinate 62,793 of ML793207.1, read as the reverse complement.
AAATAACACAAACCGTGAATTTGAATCAAATTTCTTCTATTAATTCAAATTTATGTACATGGGTGTTCTTCATACAGTTCTCTGCATGCTCTTCTCTTCTTGCTTCTGAATGCTAATGCTACAATGATACAATGAGGGTGTCTATATCCATTTTCCCTCTTGGATTCTAAACTACCAAATCTAGAATTAAAATCCTATCTACCAGCATTAACTAAATTAAATGTCATCTATCTACCCAAGGACGAGAGCTTAAAGGCTCAAGGTCCATTACAATATACAAAGGCGCCTCCTCTTAAATGACTCATTTAAGATCTGCGCAACAGTCTCAAAGCATTCTCAAAATTTGTGCTGGCTTTTCCAGTTGTCCTCCGCTCCACGCTGGCTTGCTTGATGGTGCTGGCGATGCTCCTGCATCACATTTTTATCAGATGACACTTTTCATCCCATTCCATAAAACCAACTCTACTACAAAGAATGTTGATCTCTTCTTATTTCATATTTGTCCACACTTTGGCATTCCAATTAGTATCATATATGATTGAGACTCTTGCCTCTTTAGCAGTTTGTAGCACACTCTTTGGTCATTGTTGGGTTGTTAGCTTTGGTTCTCCATTTCTTTCAACCCCCAGAATGATGGGAAAACAAAGTTTCTCGATAAAACTCTAGTTCATTCATCTCATACTTTTTCCAAAAACAAATAGTGGTATTCCCATTTTCATATTACCGAGCATAGCTACAATCGAGCCACCTAGTCTTCCACCATTTTTTCACCATTTGAGGTGTCTTGGTTTTGCATCCCTTGGCACCTTTATAGATGACTATGAATACCACTCCATCAGAATCTAGACATCACTAATAGGGACAACAATAAGCATAGTGTTTCCTTCATAATATAGCTTAGCACCATAGTCACATTGTGATTTCCTTGAAAGTTGCACAAGAACATCCAATACAATGCCATGATAAGTAATGCACCCCCTTATCATTCCCATTGATATTTAAATAAGCTAGGTTAATAATGAAGTTCATTCCATTTTATCATTTAACTTAACCATAGACAATAATGTTGCAGCAAGCAAGATCACAAGAAGAAACACCATGCAAAAGAACACAAGAAGTATCCTCGAAAACAAGGGAAGAAAACTCAGCCAAATTGTTTACTATATTCTTCAAGAGAAATACCTTCACTGCCAATAAAGACCTAGCAGACAAGAGGGTGATCAAATCCTAAAGGACTAGGGCCCAAGATAGGTTCACACATTTTCCCAAGTAGATATACTTGCTGAAATTTCCAATCTCACAAGAAGGATATGATTCCACAATGGGGAATCTTCCTTTACTTATATTATATGTATCCTATCAACAAAAGTTTCTATTGGCTAAACAGGACCGACCTCAGTAAGTCACAATATAATTATTATTATTGTGATTAATATTAATCATATTAATTATCTTTTACATTTATTATTAATCACATTAAGGTGGAGCCAGCCTATACACTTTACATAATAATTAGGATCTGATACACCCACTAGTGCTCATCCACTAGGGGAACATCCATAGGGATGTCATATCTCTAGTTCACCAGATTACACAAAAGAATCGGATCTACACACGTTCACCTATTCTCATCCATAGACATGTCCACTCTATAGATCTTATTTCCCACTGCCTTACACAGAAGAATCATCTGGAGTTTTCTCGTCACTATGTTGCTAAGAGGAGGCTAACATATCATATTCATTTCTTTTCACATGATGATGCACCCAATGCTTTTGTATTTCACACATTCACCTTGTGCTCAACCATAGGCACATCAACTCATTAGATCACCTTTCCCACTGGATAATCATTTGGACTTATTCTCAACTCTTTGAATGGAGGAGGCCATCTCTACGTTTCTATCTCTATCTCGGGCAAGAACCACGTACCCTTATTAGAGGATTTCTCTCAGGTTTGTAAGATGAGAAAAATACTTCACATAGATACAATGATCCACACCTCACATGTGTGTAAGATGGATAAGGTCTCACATATCTACAATCATTAACACTCCCTCTTAGCTAGGGAGGAATTTTCCACTAGGCCAAGTCTCTCATGGAAATAGTTGAAATTTGTCTTGGAAAGTGGTTTGGTGAAGATATTTGCAATCTGTTCATGAGTAGAAAGATATTGCATGTGTACTATCTTTATCTGCACCATGTCTCTGATATAGTGATACTTGATTTCAATGTGTTTCAATTTGTCATGAAACACTAGGTTTCTCAGATATATTTACACAGCTTTGGTTGTCACAATGAATAGTAGTCAGATCCATCTCATGATCGAACAAGTCGGTCATGACTTTGAGAAGCCATACTTCTTCACAAACTGCCACACTTAGTGCAATGTAATCTGCCTCTGATATACTTAAAGCTACAAATCTTTGTTTTTTTCTACACCAGGAAACAATGGTTGATCCTACGGTGAAGTAGGAACATAAAGTTCTTTTTCTGTCTATTGCACTTCCTACCCAATATGTGATCCCTCTCTCACTCTCCCCCCCCCATATTTTCTCTCTCTCTCTCTCTATCTCTCTCTTTATCTCTCTCCCTCCCCTCCATACCCTCTCTCCTTCCCTCTCACCCACTCTCTCTCTCTCTACCTCCCTATTTCTCTCTACTTCTCTCCATCCCATACCTCTCTCACTCCTTGTCTCTTCTCCCTCCTACCCTCTCTATCTTCCCTCCCTCTCTCTTTCTCTCTCTATATCTTCCTTCACCCACTCCCTTTCTCTCACTTTCTATATATCTTTCCATCCCTCTCTCTCTCTGATCCCTATCTTTATATCTATATATCTTCCCATGTCACTCTCCCTCCCATGTCTATTTCTCTCACTCCCTCTCTTTCCCATCCCCTCCCTCCCTACCTCTATCTCTCTCTCTCTCTCTCGTGCCAACCCTCCCTCCCAACCCATTTTTCCATCCCTCCCTTCCTCTCCTACCAACTCTCTATCTCTCTCTACAACATTGTCTCTTTGTCTCTCTCCCTTTCACCTATCTCCCTCCCACTCTCTCTCTCGCCCCACCCCCTCCACTCTCTCTCTCTCTCTAAACCATCTCTCTCACCCCTCCTCCA
>ML793207.1:45299-57355 GCA_009831015.1 Picea engelmannii | reverse complement strand
CCCCTTCTCTCTCTCCCCTCCATCCCCTCCCTCCTTCGCTCTGCCCTATCTCTCTTCCTTCCTCCCTCTCTCTCACTCCTCTCCATGCGCCCTCTCTCCCTCATCCTCTCTCCCCCCCACTCTCTCTCTCTATGCCCCCACCCCTTCTCTCTCTCTATGCCCCCTCGCCTTCTCTCTCTCTCTCTCTCTCTCTCTCTCATGCACCCCCCGCTCTCTCTCACTATCTCTCTCTCTCCTTCCCTCCCCCATCTGTCTCTCACCCCCATCACCTTTCTCCTTCCCTCCCCACTCTCTCTTCCTCCGTCCCTCTCTCTGGCTCCTCTCCACCCCTCCTCTCTCTCCCTCTCTCTCGTTNCCCCGCTCTCTCTCTCTCACACACACACACACCTTTTGTAACATCCCTCTCTGGCGCACTGCAAAAAATTATTATTTGAGGACACTTGCTCGCAAGTGATCTGGACTTTTATGATGTTAGACCATTTATACCTGATTATGATGTGATTGATAGATGACATGATGTGTTACTATTTGATGTAGACAGGTGCTATTGACTCAGTTTTATTGAGTGTGCAGGGTTTTTGACCTTGAGGATGTAGAGGCATCGGTAAAACCCCCTTGGACTCTAGACTGAGTCAGGGAGTGTGCTTTCGGGTTGATATGTTTACTATGATGTTTCATTTGATTTGATGATTTGATGTTGACATTGCTGACATGATTGTTGATGATGCAGGGTGACGATAGCTTGCTGACCATACTCACATATGGAGTAAAGGGGCCACACATGATTTGTAGAGAGGTTGAGGGAGAGGGGTGGACAACATCCCTGCCACCACCTACTAGCACTCTCGCCGTGGCTCGAACTGTAGGTTAACGATTACCTAGTTCGAGAGGATCCACAATGCCATGAGGGAAGACTGCGATAGTCGCTCATGATGATTCTAAGGGGCGCACAATAAGGCGGGGGCCTTATTCCTTAGAACCCTGAGTCTCCCACAATTTCACCTGGCGGAGTGTTGACTCGAGGGGTTATAGATGTCTACCAATAAGTCCAATCGGTGAGTTGCACCCTTGGAGCACGTGGTGCATCCTGAAGGCGATGTTGCACAAAAGAAACTCAGTTGACGAGTGGCACCCTTGGAGCACGTTGTGCATCCTGAAGGGCACGTCACGCAAAAGAAATTGAAGAGGCGAGTGGCACCCTTGGAGAACGTGGTGTGTCCTGAAGGGCACATCGCAATAATGTTGGATGAAGGAGTCTACCTAAATGACCCTAAGACATCAACACCTAAATAAACCCTTAAACAATTCCCCTAACTAGGCGTCTCCAGTTCATAATTTGAGCCCCGTGTCAAAAAAAAAAAAACCTAATTCAAGACTATACATTAAATATTCATTACCCCTATGATTTTCAACCTCCGCCTAATCCAAGGAGTTTCCTTCCTTAATTAAATACATAAAATAATTCCTCTGTTAATTGATTTCATAAAGTAATTGCTTCCTTAATCGCATATTCGCATATATAAGGCCTTTCCTCATTCCCAGTAATAAGCTTGATAATTTACCTTTTTAGTGAATGTACTACTACTTCGCCCTAACATAATAATCAAGACTTAACCTTCTCCTAATAACAATTCCATTATATTCTAGCTCAGAATAGCTCTTCCATTCAATTAACATTAGAATTTCATTCCCTACTAGAGCATTAACAATACAGGTGCTAATAATAAAATTAAACAAAAAAAAAACCCACTTAAGCTAATGTGAGTCTTCATAAAGTGTGTAGGGTAAAATAAAGAGATTTAATAAATTAATTCAATTAGGGGGTGGTAAATTTGAGAAAAAGAAATTAATTAGTTAACTATTGGGAGTTAAAAGAAAATATATATATATGTATATGAAATAATAAAAAAAAAAACATAATGAAAATATGCTTAACGCATTTACCTCTTTGAGTTTTCAAAAAAATAATAAAAGAAAAAAATAAAAGGGGGGAAAACTTAAAAGAAAGGGGATTTAGGGTTTTTGAGGGAAAAACCTAAAGGGGATTAGGGGAAAAGGAGAATAAAAGAAAGGAGAGGGGGAGAAAGGGGGGGATTCAACTATTAGCTATTGTTATGCTGCCAGACTAGAGACTGGACTGATTGCTTGTAGGAGTTGGGGATTTCTCAGCTAACTTGAGTGGTAGCTCAGCCTTGGAGGCGAGATGGGAAGCTAGGCTACTGTCTGGATTGTGTGTCGCCCCTTTGTGGCTCGGGGGGCTGAGGGGAAAGTAGAGTACCCCTAGCGTTTGGCTGGGAGGTACCGGTGAGTCCTCTACGATCAACAGGCAACAAGGCAACGGAGCAACGAGGAACACAGAAGTTCATTGCGGCAAGCAACAAGGAAACGGTATGCTCATGTACTTAGTAGAGTAGAGTGCTTAGTTATTCACTGCTAAGTCTATGATTGGATGGATGTAAATGTCTTTTCCTCATCCTTTAATATCTGAAGATTCTCCTTTGTATAATTAGTTCAGTTTTAGGGTTTGGTAAATGGTTGGGGTTGATGGCTATTTCGTTTTCGTGGTATATGGTTCAGCTATTCATTTTTCATTGTCTTCCATATGCGTTGCATTTTATATACACCTGGGCACGTTTTCTTGCAGTAGATTTTCCCCTTTTTACCTTGGGCGATTTTATATGTACCTGAGCGTGATTTCTTTGTAGTAGACTTTCCTTTTTTTACCTTGGGCGATTTTATATGTACCTGGGCGTGATTTCTTTGCAGTAGACTTGCTTTTTTTTTTCCTTGAGCGATTTTATATGCACCTGGGCATGTTTTATTGGCATTAGACTTTCTCTTTTTACCTCGGGCGATTTTATATGCACCTGGGCGTGTTTTATTTGCAATAGACTTGCTCTTTTTACCTTGCGCGATTTTATATGCACCTGGGCGTGTTTTCTTTGCAATAGACTTGCTCTCTTTACCTTGGGCGATTTTATATACACCTGGGTGTGTTATCTTTTCAGTAGATTTTCTCCTCCTTCATTGGGCCATTTTATACACACAGGGGGCGTTTTTCTACAGTGGGTTTTCTCTTTCTGGGCGTTATAAATATATTGGGCATTTTTTTATTCCGTGGGTTTTCCCCTGTTACCCTGGGCGTTTTATACCCACCGGGGGCATTTTTTTTCTTCAGTGGGTACTCTTTTTATACACTGGGCATTTTACTCTATGGTTGGGCGTCCCCATTCATGGCCTAGGTTGTTGTATTCATGACCTGTAGTGGACAACATTGTTCCCTTCCTTATTCTAGTTAAATTATATTTGTTATATTTAGTCACTTGTTATTTAAATCTCACTGTCGTATTGGTGTTACTGTCGTATTACATTACATTCAGAGATTATTACAGTATTACATTTTTTTTGTTACTGCCATATTAGATTATTAAATTATTACATTAAATCTCACTGCCCTATTGGTGTTACTACCATATTATATTACATTCAGAGATTATTACAGTATTACATTTTTGTTGTTACTGCCTTATTCGATTATTACATTATTACATTAAATCTCGCTGCCTTATTGTGTTACTTCCGTATTACATTACATTCAGAAATTATTACATTATTGCATTTTTGTTGTTACTGTCGTATTAGATTATTACATTATTACATTAAATCTCGGTGCCTTATTGTTGTTACTGTCGTAATAATCTCACTGCCAGATTCAGAGATTATTACATTATTACATTTTTACATTATGTTATGGTAAACGTATTAAAGATGATGTATTGTAAGGTTATTTCAACAAGCTATTGAAATTCCCCTACACCATAGTATAATTAAGGTAAGGTAATGCTATTATGACGAATCGTCTTAGGATAGAATGCATGAATTAAATGTGAGGAATGTGATTATCATTTTATTTGGAAATTAGTTAGTGGATTGCAGGGTCATTTATTTGCAAGGATAATATTTAAATTTATTTATGAAATGGGTTGGAAAAATTAGTTGACCTCATCTATGGTAAGGATGTCATTACCATTTTATTTCAAAATTAGTTAGTGGATATGCAAGGTCAATTATTGTTAATGTACTATTTAAATTTTATTATGAAAATTAGTTGGCGAAATTAGTTGACATCATTTATGGTATGGATGTCTTTATCATTTTATTTGGAAATTAATTAGTGGATTGACAAGGTCATTTTATTGCAAATGTAATATTGAAATTTAATTATGAAATTAGATGGCGAAATTAGTTGACATCATTTATGGTATGGATGTCTTATCATTTTATTTGGAAATTAATTAGTGGATTGGCAAGGTCATTCTATTGTAAATGTAATAGTTAAATTTTATTATGAAATTAGTTGGCAAAATTAGCTGACATCATTTATGGTAGGGATTTCATTATCAGTGTATTTGGAAATTAGTTAGTGGACTTGCAAGGTCTTCTTATCGTAAATGTGATATTTAAATTTTTATTATGAACTCAATTGGTGAAATGGCAAGGTCTTGATATTATGCTATAATAATTGCTAGCGTTGTGGCGAGGTCATTATAATTTTATTCGGAATTTAGTTAGTGAATGTGAAAGATCTTTATATTGTAAAGGTAATGATGCTAGCACTATGGTGTTGTCACTGGATGTTATTATGAAATGGGTTAGCGAATTTGCAAGTCCTTATAGTACAATGTAATAATGCCAGCCTTGATGGCGATGTCATTGTAGGTGCTGGTCATGGTAATTTATCGTTGAAATCTTAAAATGTAATATCCTCGCTTATGGAAGGATGCTACCTAGCCTTGATATCATATAAAAGTAAGAGAATTGATAATGGTTTATACTATCATTGTAGAATACATGCGATGGTAAGGTTGATCATTATAAGGATGTTCCAATTTTCAGCCTAAAATGTAAGGTCCTTAAACTAAGAGTAAAAATCATTATGTGTTATATTTAGAGTTTTATCATGCGTACCCACCTTTATGGTTGGGTGGATGACTTATCAACTAACGGATTTAAACGAAGTGAATGATCTATACTTGTGGCCAGTTGAGTCGTAGGTTAAGATGAGTCGTAACTAATGGTCGGTTTTGTTAGTATCCTTGGGCTTGCATCTTCCATAGAGGTCGGACTGTCCGTTGAATTGTTGTACTGGGTTGGCTTGCTTTGCTCGGTCTGCTTGTATCAGGTGGGATGTAGGAACCTCATTGTAGCCCTGTAGATAAGTATATGTGTGTGCGTAAATTCTTGTGTAAAGAATCCAGTGCCGTATCAAGAGTCTCGGGCCCTTTAAAGGCAGGGTTTCCACTCTTGCGACACTCCTGAGGGGATTACTAGTTTTTTCCTGAGCAGTCGACCAGGAGCCTATCTGAGCTTCTCTCTCCGGAGCAGAGAACTAAGATTAAACACCCTGCTTTCCTGTGTAGAAATAGTAAGACCTACTACTACGGATTCTTCCTCCTGTGTTCGTACGATACCTAACCTTGTATGTCGTTTATTGTTGAAGATATTGTGGGGTGCCTTTGTCTTGGGTAGTATTTGCTTGCAGTTACTTGTTGGGTGCCTTGTGTATTCTTGTTGTGGTCATCGTGGTTGTGTCTTGTTAGTCATCGGGTTTCGACGTAGATTCCAGTGTGTCTGTTCCCCTCCTACACGCGTGCACACACTTTAAGAAAAAAAGAAAAAAAGAAAAAAGAAAAAAAAAAAAATCCACCTGTTATGAGAGTTGTTGTCGTATCAAAGAAGGTCTATTACATATGGTATCAGAGCCAGTTCGACCTGCGACTTGGGGCCCTCTACGGATTTCGTTGACATGTGTTGGTTTTATTATACTGTTTTTGATCGAGTTGATTGTGTGTGTGTAGGTAATAATGGTTAGAGAACACCGTAGAGGCAGACGACGGGGTGGTAGGGGAGGAGGCATGACTTCTCTAATAGCATCCACGCCTGAGGGGTCTAACCCCTAGGGAGGTGAGCAGGTTCTCGAACAGGAGCAGATAGCAGTTGGTGATGTTATTGGGATGATGAGATCCTTTCAGCGCATGTCCGAGGCTCTGATCATCCGTTTGGACAGAGACAAGGCCAGGGCACCGGCACCCCCTGAGGTTCTGCCACATGCACCGGCCATTACCAGTAGCATTCACCATGAACTCGAGAAGGTAAAATTTCCTGAGTTCTTTGGTGCCCTGGACAGTGCAGCCACCGAGGTATGGTTGGAGAATATGGTGATGTGCTTCGCACTTCATGATTATACCTCCAACATGAAGGTTCACATGGCGGTCTTTCAACTGAAGGGGAGCACTTTTCTATGGTGGAAGATGCTCTTGTTGCAGCTGAACATGGTCGTTGAAGACGTGTCATGGGAACTGTTTGAGAAATGGTTCTGAGAGAGGTACCTTTCAGAGGAATTCATTGAGCGTCAGCTCAATGAGTTTAATGCATTACAATAGGGATGTCATATGGTTCCCGAGTACGAGGCACGTTTCATGGAGCTGCTCCGGTATGCCCTGCACCTTAACACAGAGAAACTCAAGGTCAACTAGTTCATCTTTGGCCTTAACGACAGCCTACGTGCAAAGGTTAGGATCTTTATGCCTCAAACCTTGCACGACGCTGTCCAAAAGGCCCTCATAGCTGAGGAGGAGCTTATCAGTGGGGGTCAGACCAGGACTCCAGTGAGACCCACAGGGCAGGGTTCATTTGGTATGCCGCAGCATCCGACACCAGCGAGACATACACTGGGACATCATGGCTTCTAGAGGGGATCCACTTTTTCTACACCTCAATGACCACCGCCTCAGTAGCAGACACCGTATCGAGGACCACAGCACCAGAAGTAGCGTCGCCTACAGCAGCAACAATTTAGGCCTATTTAGCCAAACAGACGAGGGTTTTAGGCTGGGGGCAGTCCTCTTCTACTTCGGGTACCAGGACTACTGGGCCGGAGAAGGGGTGTTGGACATGTGGGGAGCCACACTACCAGCACGACTGTCCTGTGGAGAGGACCAGGGTGTCCAGATCAGTCGGACCCATTACCATGGGAGATATGGGCAAGGCCCATCAGATACATGCAGCAGTGAATAAACGCCAGGCAGAGCACCAGCCGACTATGCTTGAGACGACAGGTATTGTCGCTGACCAGACCCTTAGTATTTTGATAGACCCAGGAGATACTGAGAGTTTGATTTCTGGTGCAGCGCTAAAAAGGATTAAGGTAAAGGCAGTCGAACAGGATGAGTTTAGCTTCATGGAGATGGCTTCGGGAGCCAAACAAAAGGTCGAAGGGAAGGTTACGGGCTGTGCCCTTAACCTGGGAGAGTTTTTCATGAGGGTCAACTTGTACGTCACGATATTAGGATCTTATGACGTCGTGATCGGTATGGATTGGTTGGAAACACATGAGGCGATACTCAACTGTAAGATGAAACGATTGAGCTTGGTTGATGACGAAGTTCAGAGATGTGTGATTGTAGGAAGGAACTAGGCAGTTTCCCTACGGTTCGTCTCTTCCTTACAGTTATGGAAGAGTATGCACAAGGGGTGCAAACTTTATGCGATCCTCGTGCTAAATGAGAAGGGAGTAGTGCTAGGTCTAGAACACCTTCCGTTGGTGAAGGAGTTTGCAGATGTATTTCTGGAGGAGTTGCCTGGGATGCCGCCAGAAAGGGAACTGGAATTTACCATAGACCTGAAACCGGGAACCGAACCGATAACAAGAATGCCTTATCGAATGTCGACCCCGGAGTTGCAAGAGTTGAAAATGAAACTGAAGGAGTTGTTGGATCTGGGACTGATACGTCCTAGTGTGTCACCGTGGGGTGCACCAGTTATTTTCATATGAAAGAAGGACGAATCCTGGAGGCTTTGCATTGACTACCGTCAACTGAACAAGGATACGATCAAGAATCAGTATCCCTTACCAAGAATTGACGATCAGTTCGATCAAATGAAGGGTGCAACAGTGCTCTCCAAGATCGATTTGCGATCCGGGTATCACCAGTTACGGATCAAGGAGGATGACATCCCTAAGACCACCTTTAAGACGATATTTAGACATTATGAGTTTACTATTTTGCCTTTTGGACTGACAAACGCCCCAGGGGTATTCATGAGTTTGATGAACGGGGTGTTCCAGGAGTACTTGGACAAGTTCGTCCAAGTATTCATTAATGATATTTTGATCTACTCTCGGACGACGAAGGAGCATGATGAGCACTTGCGCTTGGTACTACAATGTTTACAAGAACACAAATTGTATGGGAAGTTGTCCAAATGCTCTTTTTATCAATCGAGGATTCACTACTTAGGGCATGTCATCTCCGACGAAGGTATCGTCGTGGATCCAGCCAAGGTTGAGGATATTATGCAATGGCCTGCGCCGACGAATGTCACAGAAGTGCGTAGTTTTATGGGATTAGCAGGATACTATCGACGGTTTGTCGAGGGTTTTCCGAAGATAGAAAATCCGATCACGGAATTGCAGAAGAAAAACAAGAAGTTTGTTTGGACCGAGAAATACGTAGAAGCATTTTGGAGGCTTAAAGAGTTGTTGACAACCGCACCGATACTAAAGGTCCCTAACATGGACGCAAACTTCTTAGTATGCACTGACGCATCCAAGGAAGGTTTAGGCGGAGTCTTGATGCAGGACGGATGGGTGATTGCTTACATTTCGAGGAAGATGAGAAGACATGAGGAGAACCACGTGACGCACGATTTTGAGTTATTAGCCATCGCATATGCCTTGAAAGTTTGGAGACACTACCTTGTTGGATGAAAATTTGAATTAAGGACTGATCATTGTGGACTACAACACATTTTTACGCAAAGTGACCTGAACGCGCGACAACAACGTTGGTCGGAATTGCTCAACGAATACGACTTCGAGATTACTTACATAAAGGGAACAGTAAATCGAGTGGCGGATGCCTTGAGTCAGAGGCCACACATCTTTTCGGTGTTACCTCTTCAGACAAATCTACGTGAAAAGATTCTCACCTTACAGCGTGATGATGACTGGTACATAGAAGTCAAGGATTCTATCGGATAAAACACAATGATGGTACCACGTGAGGGATATTCATTGGATAGGGATGGTTTAATGAGGTTTAGAGGTCAGATTTACATACTGCCAAACGATGAGTTGAGGATGTTGATCCTGAGCGAGGCTCATAGAGAAGTTTACATGGCTCACCCGGGAGTCACGAAGATGAGGGCAGACCTTAAACCCTTATTCTTCTGGAAGGGAATGAAGGATGACATAGTCAAATTTGTGGCTAGATTTCTAGAGTGTCAGCAGGTAAAGTCTGAACATAGACACCTGACAGGATTACTTCAACCACATGCCATTCTGGAATCGAAATGGGAAGTTATTTCGATGGATTTTATTGTTGGATTGCCACTGACGGCAAGGAGACACTACTCGATTTTTGTAGTAGTAGAGCCTCTGATGAAGAGTGCTCACTTTATTCCTGTGCATATGATGTATCAGGCACCTGACATAGCTAGAGTTTTCATCAGGGAGATTGTGAGGCTGCATGCCGTGCCTAAAAAGATTATATCTGATCAAGGATCGGTGTTTACTGGACGATTTTGGACGAGTTTCCAAGAGGCCTTAGGAACCCAACTTAATTTTAGTACTGCGTATCACCCAAATACTGACGAGAAGACCGAAAGAACGAACCAAACCTTGGAAGACATGTTGCGCATGTACGTGATGGACGAACAAAAGCGTTTAGAGGAATTTTTGCCTCTAGTAGAGTTCGCCTACAACAATAGTTATCAGAGCACCATAAAGATGGCACCTTTTGAGTTTCTTTATGGGCGACCGTGTCGGATGCCCTTGAGTTGGGATCAGCTTAAGGATAGGGTCCTGGTGGGACTAGAAGCAATCCAAGAAATGGAAGAGCAGATGCAAACCATAATTCAAAGGATTAAAGAAGCGCAGGATCGACAGAAGAGTTATGTTGATGCACACCGAGTCGATCGTAGTTACGAGGTCGGAGATCGAGTTTTCTTGCGGGTTAAACCGCATAAGAGTTCGATCAAGTTTGGAAAGGGATCTAAACTCTCTCCTAGGTTTGTGGGACCTTTCGAGATTGTGGAGAGAAAGGGGCCCGTGGCCTATCGACTAGCCTTGCCTGATTCTTTGAGGCGTATGCACGATGTTTTTCATGTATCTGTTTTGAGACATTATATTAGTGATCCTACACATGTGATTGACCTGATTTCCTTCCAAGTATCGGATGAGGGAGCACTCATGGATGAGTCGGTCCACATCTTAGATCATCACGTTTGACAGTTACGACGTCAAACGGTAGATCAGGTCAAGGTCCAGTGGGACAGTTATAGTCCACACTTGGCGACCTAGGAGGACGCATATGATATGCGCCAACAGTTTCCATTTTTGTTTGATAGATAGACTTATGATACTGGGGTACTTATGATACTATGATACTTTATTTTTTCATTTATACTAAGAAACTTCGGGATGAAGTTTAGACCAAGAGGGGGTGTATGTAACATCCCGCTCTGGCGCACTGAGAAAACTTATTATTTGAGGACACTTGCTCATAAGTGATATGGACTTTTATGATGTTAGACCATTTATACCTGATTATGATGCGATTGACAGATGACATGATGTGTTACTATTTGATGTAGATAGGTGCTATTGACTCAGTTTTATTGAGTGTGCAGGTTTTTTGACCTTGAGGATGCAGAGGCATCGGTAGAACCCCCTTGGACTCCGGACTGAGTCAGGGAGTGTGATTTTGGGTTGATATGTTTACTTTGATGTTTCATTTGATTTGATGATTTGATGTTGACATTGCTGACATGATTGTTGATGATGTAGGCTGATGATAGCTTGCCGACCAGACTCACATATGGAGTAAAGGGGCCACAAATGATTTGCAGAGAGGTTGAGGGAGAGGGTTGGACAAAAGCCCTGCCACCACCTACTAGCACTCCCGCCATGGCCCGAACTGTAGGTTAACGATTACCTAGTTCGAGAGGATCCACAATGCCATGAGGGAAGACTGCAATAGTCACTCACGATGATTCTAATGGGCGCGCAATAAGGCGGGGGCCTTATTCCTTAGAACCCTTAGTCTCCCACAAGTTCACCTGGAAGAGTGTTGACTCCAGGGGTTATAGATGTCTACCAATCAGTCCAGTCGACGAGTGGCACCCTTGGAGCATGTGGTGCATCCTGAAGGGCACGTCGCACAAAAGAAACTCAGTTGGGGAGTGGCACCCTTGGAGCACGTGGTGCATCCTGAAGGGCACGTCGCGCAAAAGAAATTCAAGAGGCGAGTGGCACCCTTGGAGCACATGGTGCGTCCTGAAGGGAACGTCGCAATAATGTTGGATGAAGGAGTTTGCCTAAATGACCCTAAGACATCAACACCTGAATAAACCCTTAAACAATTCCCCTAACTAGGCGTCTCCAGTTCAGAATTTGAGCCCTGTGTCAAAAAAAAAAAACCTAATTCAAGACTATACATTAAATATTCATTACCCCTATGATTTGCAACCTCCGCCTAATCTAACGAGTTTCCTTCCTTAATTAAATACATAAAACAATTCCTCCGTTAATTGATTTCATAAAGTGATTGCTTCCTTAATCGCATACATAAGGCCTTTCCTCATTCCCAGTAATAAGCTTGATAATTTACCTTTTTAGTGAAGGTACTACTACTTCTCCCTAACATAATAATCAAGACTTAACCATCTCCTAATAACAATGCCATTATATTCTAGCTCACAATAGCTCTGCCATTCAATTAACATTATAATTTCATTCCCTACTAGAGCATTAACAATACAGGTGCTAATAATAAAATTAAACAAAAGAAAAACCCACTTAAGCTAATGTGAGTCTTCATAAAGTGTGTAGGGTAAAATAAAGAGATTTAATAAATTAATTCAATTAGGGGGTGGTAAATTTGAGAAAAAGAAATTAATTAGTTAACTATTGGGAGTTAAAAGAATATGTATATATATATATATATATATATATATATATATATATATATATATATATATATATATATATATAT
>ML793206.1:337042-355901 GCA_009831015.1 Picea engelmannii | reverse complement strand
AGTGGAAAATCACATCGAGCATCAACAACAAGTTCTCCAAATATTAAACAACAACCTAACCATGGCACATAATCACATGAAACAACAAGTAGATCAACATCGTAGTGAAAGAAGTTTTGAAGTAGGGGATTTGGTGTTTTTAAGACTACAACCATACAAACAGATGTCCCTCAAGCAAGTGAGGAAGGATAATAAATTATCATGAAAGTACTATGACCCTTATAAGGTGTTGCAAAAGATTGGTACTATGGCATAAAAATTGGAGTTGCCTACATCTTCACGAGTACACCCAGTTTTCCATGTTTCATTCTTAAATAAGGTTATAGGCAACAAGATCCCATTTCAAACTATATTGCCAGAACTTGACGAGGAAGGAAAAATCATATTTGATCCTGAAGCCATCACTGACACAAGAAATTGGCAACTGAGGAATAGATCCATTTCAGAGTATGTCATTAAATGGAGGAAAATATCGGCCAAAGATTCCACTTGGGAAGATAAGCCTTTTATACAAAAGCATCCTGAGTTACTCAAGCGTTGCAGACAACTCTTGTCTCAAGGGGAGGGGCATGTTAAGCCCTAATATTGGCTCATTACCCCTTAATTGGGGCATATTACATTAGTAATGTTATTTTATTTATGTCAGCTTTATTCCATTAGTTGTAATTATACCTCCTAGTCTCCTATATATTCCAAGGAGACATTTTCATTTGGAATCATATTGTACTTGAACATTTATGTGGGGAAAAGGGGGTTTCCCCCTCAAAGAGGCTTATTATCTGAAATTATCTCTTTTTCAAGGCGTTGAGTACTTATTATGAGGTTTTTCTATGCTATATTGATATTTGGTTCTTAACATATTTTGTGTTTCTTTACAAGGTTTATCTACATTTGGCTTCACAATAATGCTTGGGATAGCATCAATATTAAAAATAAGAGGTTCAATTACCCCTAATTCAATAGTCTCTTGCTCAGGAAATTCTGCAGATGAAGGCTTACTGGGCATTGCTGCATCTAGAGGGTTTATGTTAAGAGAGTTTGGTCCATTGATTAAAATAACAAGTTGGTTTTCAATAAGTGACTCATCTAAGTTAGGGTTTACTATAGGAATCATTCGAGAAAAACCATTCCTTATCAAAAAATTATCCCAGTAGTCACCCATGGTTGATAAGTGATGAATCAACATAATCTTAATTAATCTATGATGGAACAGTCTTGAATCAACACTTTGTCTCTTATATCTTTTGGAAATTTTATAGAGACTTCTCAACAAATAAAATGGCATGTCTAATTCAAAACCAATGAAATGCATGAGTAAGTGGATGTGGTAGAGGAAGATCAATCTATATTGCCCTTCACAGGTCACAAATTTTTTAAGAATCAACAAGAAGCTATGCCACCTAGGTTTAATTAGAGAAATGGAAATACCTTTTCACAACAGTTGATCTTTTGGGATGTCATAAACAGGCTCCAAGGTACTCCTTCCATTCAGGAATTTCTAAACCATTTTCACCCTTCGATGGAGGCCCTATTTCTTCACTTACAAACCCCTCGGTTAACTATAAATGTGTGTCCCCAATTTTTTATCTGCAACCATTGTAGGTTTGCATGAAATCCTGTGCCACCTAAAGGTTATAGCCTTCAAATATTTTAAGGAAAACATCCCAGCCTTGGATTTTTAAGTCCTCAATTGCATCGTCGTGAGAGAGTAAAGCCTGGAACCCATTTGGCTCCAAGAAAACGACAAGATCCATGAAAAATGAAACTAGAATGTAACAGGGATAGCTCAAAATAGTTTTAGGTTTGAATGGTAGGAGCAACAGGCACAAATTTGAATGGATAATGGAGAAAAAACCATAAAAAAGCCTGTGTGTTATCATAGCACAGGTAGTGGGAGTAAACACAAAGGGTTTGATAGTAAATTCTTTACCATTCCTTGTAATGAGAGCTAGACATACAGAGTATCGAAACCCTATGTATGGAATGAATGGATCATTAATACGTCAAACCAGTGAGGCGAGGTAAGGACGTGAGTACAACATACATGTATTCATTTGAATGTATGTTGATATAACCCTTAAATTTGAGAGAGGACTAACCAATGTATCAAAGGATCTTAATAAATTGAATACAAACTATCGAACCATACAATAACTAGATTAAAACCCCAAAACATCTAAAATAGGTCATTCAAACATTAGATTTAGGTCTCATGTAAGCATGGTGACCTTCAAAAGAATGCATTCTAAGGCATATAAATTATAACACTAGGCTAGGTTTTATGTTTGATTCATGCTTACAGTCATGAATCAAACATAAAACAAAACGAAAGCATAGACAATAAGAAATTAATCAAAATATTTATTAACCTAGTAATTATTCAAAATTATCAAAAAATGTTTATGAAATCAAGGTGCGGGAAGCTATAGAAAATGCAATTTCATGTTTAAATATCAAAATCATGTGGGGTTTCCAACATGAGGGTATTTAACAAGAAAAATAATGATCACGTTTTCCTATGGATCTTTCTGGACCTTGAATCTGTTCGATATCCTCATTTGTCTTCCGGACCAATTTCCTTCAGTACCCTTGAAGGGATTTGAACTTGTTATCCTTCTCATTACGATCTTCCCAATTTTCAACTATACTTGCATGGTGACTAACTACAAGCTAGAAACCTAGTTTCCCATATTTAACAGAATTACATAGGTGACTGTGGGGGTATTCCACGGTACCTAGGGAGGGCTTTAGATCATGCTTCACAGAGTATACCCGGAGGGTTCTTCCGTGTTCGAGTTTCACTTGCACCAGTTAGTTTCTCTAGTGTCGATTGGTGTAACCATCCTTCTCACTAGTTACTCGACTTATTTATTTATCTTTAGGAAACTCTTTAGTGTGTTCCTTGTGTTCCACACTAGTCGAGCCTTACTGTGTCATTTCACAAAGTGGAATATCAATAACTCCTCTAGTCACAAAGGCTTCAGGGCCTGTTGTCTGTTACTTTGGATCCACCTCCACCACCGTTGATGTGAAGAACTGATCAAGAAGGATCGTTCGAAGTGACCAGGCCATAGGAAACTGTGCCTGAACGTGCTCCAAGGAGAGACTTTCTAGCACCGGAGGAATCCGTCATTTCTAACCTTGAGACAAAATGTTTCAGCCAAGAAAATCCTTTGGTTACTGACTTGTTTAAGTCGACCTTAATTTATATTGTCCCTCCCGAGGTGAAATATTCTGAGCGCTAGTTAGTTTGATGATCGAAAATGGAAGCGAATGTTGCTACTTCGTTCGGGAGTCCCCATACTCGTATGAGATGGCCGACATTGATACGAGTTTGGTTCTTACTTATTCTACCTTGCATATCATGGTAATGGGGGCAAGGAGCTCAAATTCTCCCTTGCAAGGGTCAACTGGAGGCATTACTACCCATTTTAATTTTATTCCTTACAGTGGGGGTCATCTACCTCCTCCATCCCCTTCGCTCAATGGTGCTTTTTAGTAGCCAATCAGGCCTAACTCTAATTATAACTTGTTTGGTGGAGGTAGTTTAAGACCTTCATCTTATACAAAATTGATGGGATCTATGCCATACTCTTTGTTTGGTGTGTTTGGGAACAACACTTTTTATTTGGACGCTTTATCGACCGGGGGAAACCCTAGCTTTGGTCAATAGAACCTAGTGCAAGGTACCATTCCTTCACAAGGAGATATGAATGGTGTATACTCCACACAGGGTCTTTGGAATCCTTGGCAGGGCTCATTTCTTTCACAAGGAATTTCGGTTAGGGGTAAACCCTTCCATACTCAATGGAACCCTAGGAAAGGATCTATACCTATTCCCAGTGGATCGGCTAGGGGCATCCCCTACCAAGGTCCTTGGAACACAACACATGGAGAAATCCATGTGTAGGCTACATCATCCAATTTTGGGAGTCAGCCGATGACACTTCAATAGAAACAAATGAATTTTGTTGGTCAAGGCCATGGTTTCTACCAAAACCTTGGCCAACATCCCAACTTTTCTTGGCAACCTGGTGTCGGTCAAAATCCACGACCCTATTTTCCTGTAAATAATCCACAACCGAAACTACCCTTTCTGGCAACCCTGCATTTCCCAGACTTGTCGAAAGTACTGAATGACTGGATATGTCATGATCTGCATTGGCCCCCCATGCCGAATAAGTTTCCTTCAAATATTCTGAAATTTGAGGGCAAGCCTGGTGAAGATCAAGGTGATCATGTGACTACCTTTCACTTATGGTTCTCATCAAACTCATTAAAAGATGACTCCGTTCAGTTGCACCTTTTTCAACACACTCTTATAGGGGGTGTTGCGAAGTGGTATATTGAGATCGATGGCTCAAGGTACTCTTAATTTAATGACTTGGTGATGGTTTTTTTGAACCATTTCCAGTTACCCATGATATACAATGCTAACACCGAACTGTTGGCCAACTTTGAGAAAACCAAGGCTGACCACATCTCTGATCGTATCTGAGAATGGTGGAGAAGAAAGAGCTCGATTAAGGTTAAGTTCCCTCCTTCTTTATTGCTTGAGTGGCTCTTGAAGTCTTTGGTTCCCTGTATACCCAAATATGTAGTGACTTCCGAGGTGTTTTCATAAGAAGAGGCGATTATGAGAGCCCAACAGTTAGAACTAATCTACTCTCAGTCTAGCATGCTCTATGATATATTGCTATATCTACCATGATATACTCTCGATAAGCCCAAACAAAATTATGGGCCCCACGTTGATGGCATTGTGGGATCAACACAAAGAAATACCATGGATCTATTGTCAAATCAGTTGCAACAATTTTCGATACAACAGACTATGGCCAGCTAGACTCCTAGTTCTATTGTCCCCACTACACATACATAGGATGTACACAGTGTGCAGTTTATGAATTCCAAAGCTAACCAAAAGAACAAGGGAAAGAAGAAACAACAAAATAAAAAAAGGTAAAGGGGATAAAAACGTTGCCAACAATGTTGGCGGGGAGAAAACTAAGAAGAATAAGTCAAAGTATATGTGTAATCTCTTCACAAAAGATTCCCTGACTCACCTATGCCCTCTTCTTGGAGAAGCCTAGAAGATACTAGTGCAACAACATCCTACTGTGTTGACAAACCCTTTTCCACAAGGGAAAAATATGGCTCAGGCTTTCTCATCCACAAGCACGACATGGGACATTCAGGGATCCCCCACGTCTACCAGTAACAACCCGAATGAAAACATTTACAAGATGAATGTCAATGATCATTTATTGACCAAGCCTCATGACTATAGAACACCAAAATATTTTGAAAAGGGAAAGGAGTCCAATAACCCATCAAATCCTCTCCAAATTGAGAAGGCAGTGGGAAAAAAACTGACTCGCATCCCTAAAGGTGCATTTAAGAAGGATTTTCATAATCCAAATGCGAGGGCCAATCAAAACTACTCCATCATAGAGGATCTGGCACAAACCCCTTGTGTGATGTATTCTCTGGAGGTCCTCCTTAGTTTCCCCTCATAAAGAAAATATTTTTTGTCTACTTTGGGAGCAACAGAGACTGGTAACCCATGAGCAATTGTTTTCGATCCAATCGAACTAAAACCTCGTCTTCCTCCCCACATTGTCCTTCAGATAGTAGTGGCCTACACTACAAAATATTTTACGGGGAACATTTTTGGTACAGTGGTTGATGAGGATGACTCGACTTGCATGATGTCATTAGCATGTTGAAAGGCCATTGGTCAACTTGAGTTGTCTCAGTCACCTGCGTTTCTTACAATTTTTTCGGTTGATTGTTTAGACCACATGGAATAATTCCTTCCTTCCCCATGCATATAGGGGGTAAAACAATGTGTGTCGAAGTTGAAGTAGTCGATGTGCCTCTCGACTACAATATTTCATTAGGACACAGTTCGACTTATGCAATGCATGTGGTGGTTTCCACGGTTTTTCAGGTCTTGTGATTTCTACATGGGGGCTGAATTTTGACCATCAAACAATTGTCCTTTTCTCATCCTGACCCTTCATTGGGAGCTTCCACGATCCTGATTATTGATAAACCACAACCTAGCACTGTCAACTTAGGTTTCATCTTGTTTTCTTCGTTGATGGTAAATTTTTATTACCCACCACCTTCCAATGATGTAACGTTTATATCGACTATTCTCGACCAACCAAGGGTTGCAATTTTTCAAGTGTCGTATTTTAGAATAGGCTACTTTCATGACTCGTGGACTTTACCTTCCCCATAGACCTCAATGGAAGGGATAGGAAACCTTGGCATGGGCATTCCCTTATCTATGGATGAGCTATTGTACAACATTATCTAGCAAGCCTCGACCAACCGTGATCCGGCTCCCTCACATGAGTTTGATCCAGGTCTCGAGCCTATTTGGGATAAATATTCTCTTGCCACTTAAGATCCTTTAGACTTAGTCTTTCCCTCCGACGAGGTGATTCTCAAGGAAATGATTGGTACCGACAGACCTTGGTATGATCTACATCACAGATCTTATTTTCTTTGCAAGCCTAGGAGAGTGGAGGTGGGAGAGTTTGTTTTGATCGTGAATGGAGAGAGCCCTTGTCCTATCAATCCTCTGGATACACATGGAGTTTACGCTGAGGGTAACATGGAAATAGTTGCTACAACGATTCGAATAGATATCTTCAGAACCCCTAAAATTGTGGAGAATGTTTTCATCAGAGAAGATTGCTCCCCCAAAGAGATTCAAATTTACACTGAGCTATTCAAGGAGTTATGCGACATTTTTTCCTGGTCTTACGAGGAGATTCTAGGCATCGACCCACGAATTGTAGAACATGAAATCACAACTTATCCTGATTCCAAACTGGTCCAACAAAAGATTTATCCATTCAATCATCGAAAAATTGAAACAATCAAGCTTCTCAAATTCTCAAAGCCAATTTTATCTACTTTGTACAATTGAAAAAATGGGTGTCAAACCCGATTCCTGTCAATAAGAAACAGAGAACAATTCACGTTTGTATGGATTTCCATGATTTGAATAAGGCTTGCCTGAAAGATAATTTCCCAACCCCTTTTATCAATCAAATTGTCGATGAATGTGCGGGCTGCAAAGCATTTTCGTTCATGGATGGTTTTTTGAGATACAATCAGATTCAAATCAAACCCGAGGACCAACATAAAACATATTTTATTTATCCTTGGGGTACATTCACATATATAAAGATGCCTTTTGTCTTGAAGAATGTTGGAGCTACCTTTCAGCAGGCCAAGTCATTCACTTTTCATGACCTAAAACACATAATTGATGCGTACCTTGATGATCTAGCTTCACATTCTCATAAGAGATCTGATCATCCTGCCCATCTACGACTAATATTTGAGTGATGTCACTACTATCAGATTCACTTAAATCCCAACAAGTGCAGTTTCTATGTGATGTTAGTTCATCTTTTAGGTTTCATTGTGTCGACAATAGGGATCATGGTTGATCCTCTCAAGGTTGAGGTGATAGTTCAATTTCCTCCCCCATGCATAATAACCCAACTTTAGAGCTTACAGGGGAAAGAAAATTTTATTTGGCATTTTGTTGCTAATTAATCCAAGATCACTAAAGGGTTCATGCATATTTTGAAAGGTCCCATTCTATTGGGATGACGTTGCTCTACACTCTTTTGAAGAATTGAAATGTGCCTTGACGTTCACCCCTCTGCTCTGACCTCCTAATTATAACAATGATTTCTTGTTGTATTTGGCTACTATGGAGTTGACCATCGACATGGTATTGGTCCAGGAATATGACATGCTCGAAGAGCACATTATATATTATCATATTCGAGCCCTGGCTGGACCAGAACTCAACTACTCTCATGTTGAGAAACTTTCTTTGGCAGCTGTCCAATGGTTCTATCACTATATATTTCTTCGCAAGAGACCGTCAGTGCCTTTGACAATGCTTTCCAATATGTGTTAACAAAATGGGTCATTGGTAGAAAGATCAGTAGATAGATAATTATGATACAAAAATTTGACTTAGATTTTGTTTCAGTGAAATCTAAAACATCATTGGACTTTTCCAAACAAATTTCAGAGCATTTGGTCGATTCTAGTGATATTATGCCCGAAGAGTCTCCTATCAATGGAGATATTTTTCTAATTGCATATTTGGACCCATGGTATGGATATATACTTGTGTATATCCATACTCTGAAGTGCCTTGCTTCTGATTCTCATGATGACCATTGACAAATTCAACATCAGGCACGAAACTATCTTATACTCGATGACACTTTGTATCATCGAGTCATAGATTACATTCTTCGACGATGTCTCACATAAGAAGAAGCAGAGCTCGTTTTGAATGACTGTCACAATGTAGCATGTGCCGGTCATTTTTTTGGGTTGGGAACAACCCAAAATATTCTACATGTAGGTTACTTCTATCCCTCATTAATCAAGGATTGTGTGGAGGTGGTCAAGAAGTGCCATCTGTGATACATATTCTATCGGAAGATGCGAGCACACCCTGCTCCTATGTTTCCAGTCATTGTTGTTGGTCCTTTCACCAAGTGGGGGGTTAACTTTACTACATGTCACCCAACTTCATCCAGGGGGCATCATTACATCATCGTAGCAATAGAATAATTCATGAAGTGGGTCGAAGCTATGTCGATGTTTAGAGATGATGATGAAACCGTGACCCTTTTCATATTTAATCAGATAGTAGCAAGGTTCAGTATCCCGAAAGAGATTGTAACTGACCATGATAGTCACTTCCAGAATAAAATGATGACTGAATTAACATCAAATCTCTGGTTCAAATAAGAACATTTGTCACCCTACTACCAGAAAGCGAATGGTTAGGTTGAAGATGTGAATAAGTCTCTTATGACTATTCTTCAATGGACAATTAATTTTGCCAAGTCAAATTGGCATTTGATGTTGTATTCAGTGTTGTGGGCCTATTGAACATCTGTGAATACTGCTACCATTTTTTCACCTTTTCAACTCATATATGGGCTGGAAGCAATCTTACCTATTGAATGTCAGATCCCTTCTTTAAAGTTGGTAGTGTAATTACTATCGAACACATCACCACTTGAGGAACTCCTTCTATATCTCAAGTAACTCGATGAGAAGCATCGTGATGCAGCCTTAGCCAATGAGGCTCATAACAAATGAGTCAAGTGTCAGTATGATCGGTCCGTTCACCCTCAGATTCTCTCTGAAGGTGATCTTGTCCTGGTCTATGATCAAGACAAATATCCCCTAGGGGAAGGCAAGTTCAAACCCATGTGGTTCAGACCTTTCATTGTGAAAGAGGTCTTAGATAAGGGTGCTTACTGTTTAGTTTATTTTTAGGAAAATTCTTTAACGGAGCATAGAAATGGGCTCTACCTTAAGAAGTACTACTCTTAGGTTGGCCAATTGGGTTGATTATTGTATATGTGTATAGTCTCTTATACATTTTTTGTCTTTTTGTCTAGTGGACATGTAGTTATTTGTGTCTTGTTTTTTACTATGGAATATTTCAAGTGAATTAGAGGTTTACTTTGGGTTCGTGGATGACACTAGTCAACACACTTGAAGGCTTGCTTCCGCAGCTTGGGTAATTTTCACACCTGGAGGCCAGTTGCTATCTTCCAGAGGTATTTTTCTAGGTGACGCAACCAATAATGTTTCTGAGTACAACGTAGTGATAGAATTGCTACACAATACTTTGTCACATGGAAGTTATCACCTCCAAGTTTACTTAGATGGTCAGTTGGTTGTGTCTGAGTTAAATGGGGTTTATTGTGTTTATGATCCCACCCTTCATCGACAATTCCTTAGGGTACATCTCTTATAATGATATTTTTATTACATTACATATATCCATGTTCCTAGGATATTTAATAATTTAACAGATACTCTAGCTAATCAAGTTTTAGATTATCATGTTGCTCACATATAAAAAGAAAAACACCCACATGCACATGTAAATACAATTGTAAAAATGTTATCCATAAAGAAATATATATATATATATATATATATATATATATATATATATATATATGTATGTATGTATGTATGTATGTATGTATGTATGTATGTATGTATGTATGTATGTATGTATGTATGTATGTATGTATGTATGTATGTATGTATGTCCAAAAATAGTGTTATGAGTACAAAATTGGGCATGAAAGCCTCAAAATTCATTGTTCTACATCACTCAGCATATGCCCTAAAAAAATATATATAGTACAAAAAGTACCCTCAACACATCAATGGTCCAACGCTATCTAAGGTCGAGGCCTATTGGACTTGCTATAATGAACGACAATGTTTGAAAGACACCAGAACAACTGGACCCAAGTCTTAGGAATCCCTACTACATGTGGTTTCATAGCCGAGGGGAGATCCTTGATCTCGTCTATAGGAATGACATGAGTGAGAGTAGCGAGGTTTTACTCCACTCATTGTAGGACTCTATCAACCTCTCCGGATAGGGGTCCTCCCACAGCTTTTGGTCCTCCTACTATCGTTGGTCCTACATTTTGGTTGAGGATTATGTCAAGTCCTGGTGAAATCTACTAGTCAAATAGGCACCACATATGTACATAACATATTCACAAGTTAGTACTCTATACGCACATAAAAATGATGTATATGAAAATTAAAATTTTAATAAACTTAAAAAATATATGTTACCTATCTCACCATGCTCTTCGTCGGGAGGCACATGCATGTATATAAATTTGAGTAAGTTGATCCCTACATAGGGGTAATCCTCAATAATTGGAATCTGACGTTCCCACCAGTCAAAACACTTGTCATCTAAGGCCTCTATATTCCTCCCTCCACCTTGTCCTGGAAGTAAAGCTTCCCATCTGCTCACTACTAGGAAGGAGGCTACATGCCCTCATAATGTCTCTTTGGGAATAAGACTGGGAAACCTCTCGAAGAAGGAGCATAAAATGGTACCAAACCCGAAGTTCTTGTTGGTATGCCTACAACACTCTATGAGTTGTTTCTTCATGCATACAAGCATGGTGGTACTCCAATAAAACATTGTTGCCTCAAAAAAATGAATTGCATAATTCATATGTGTGCATGAAGCGTGATGGAGTGTCACATATCCAATAATCCTCTTTATCAAAAGTAGTATCACTCATATAGAGAGGTTGGTGATCTTGTGAATCGACACTTGAGAACCCACTTTCTCAGTACCAGCCTCACAATGCATGTTGATATAATCCTCAATGTTGAACAACCCAGGAGGAAATGTCCTCAAGTTGATTGGTTCCCCTCTTCTTGAGAGGCCAGTCAGAAAGTAAATGTCCTCTTTATTCGAGGTCAGGGATTGACCCTCTAACATAAAATCCTTTGCATCAAGATTCCAATACTCCACGAGAGCATTGATCAACCTCGGTTGTGCCCTCATAGATAGACACTAGAAAATTTCCATAAATCAAATTGTTTCAGTGCGGAGATGGCCACAGGGTCCTCCTTGACCAAGATATCAAGCTCCTCATGCTCTCTCTCCCTCCAGTAAATATATTGTTAGAATATACTAGATGTGCTCATTTTACCATCGACAATATTGTTATTGTCACCCAACCATAATCCGAAGCCACCCTTCGAGCACCTTAACCTTGACAGAGAATCACTCTAGAAGCAAATCCTAGACTACATAGCCAAACAAAGGGTAGCACACCTTTACCCAAGGATAGCACACCAAAAAAGAGTTGATTGTTGCAGCAGCTGCAACAACAACTCTCCTCCAAAATTGTGTAAAAATTGGGCAACTGCAGTGCGCACAAGTGATTCTTTGCAATTATGAGAAATGCCTACCAGAATGAAGACTAACCTCTTGTATTTATACTAATTCTGGCTAACTGTCTGGGCTGACTTCTCATTCTGGGTGTCTATTTACTCAGTATATAATATTTCTTATGGCCGACTTCTTCTCTTGTAAGCTAATAACCTAATACCAATTATCCTCTTGACCCGACATGTCTTCTAGGGTTAATGGCCAACTCATTAGGGTTTGTTCTTGCTTCCTAGAATATTCTTTCTCATCAGGTTCACATGTGGAGGTAAATATCTCCTGCAGCTACCATAATATTAACACTCCCCCCTAGCTAGGGAGGTATTACAGGTAATGGTCTTGAGCACAAACATACTATTCACCTGGTAGCATCAACATAGTTGTATAGATTGTCTCATGACTAGATCATAAACACTATCATCACCATCAGTGTCATCAGTTGCATCATCTCTTGAAACCATAATCTATATGAGTAATTAGACATGATGCTGGATAAGTCACTCACACCACAGAGTGACATAAGAGCCATTTTTCTAATCTGGACATATGTCTTAGAAAAATAAATGTCCTGAACAATTTTTTGCCTGGGAAATCTTTGTCCATTGATCATCCATCTAGCTGATAATCATTTTAAACATTGTTGATAGTATTCAAGGAAATTAGAACAATATCATTCAATAGAACACAACTATGTATATCCATAGTAGTACACAACTACAATCTAGTGGTACACTACCACACCAAGTAGCACACAAGTACTTGATCAGTGACGTATAGTCACAAACATTGGAACACATCCACCAAAATAGTATAAATTTACTGTCTAGAGGCATACAATATTCATAACAATCATCTGATATCAACGTGCACAGAAACAATGTTATGATATAAACTGAATCATCTAGGCCATTCTTCCACTCACATCTATGAGATCTTGGAAGAGCATCTCCCCTCAAAAGGTAAAACATCAATGATGAGATATCTAGACTATTCTTCTCAAGCAAGGAAGAATAACTTTCCTAATTTATGATCCTGGACCATTCCCCACCCTGGGCCATTCCTCCGGCACTAGACAAAGTGTAAGCTAGAGAGAATGAGTTTTCCCTAAGGAATATCTATCCCTGATTGTTGAACTTGGAACATTCCCCACCCTGGGCCATTCCTCCGAAACTAAACAAAGTGCAACCTGGAGAGAATGAATATTCCCTAAGGAATGACTGTCCGGACCATTTCCTAAGGAAATCATTGTCCAGCGAGGTGGGCCAGTCTTCTTGAGTAACCCTTAAGAAGAGAGACTTCCCTAGACCATTCCCAATGCTAACCACAATGGGATATCACTGTCTATGGTACATCAACAATCCATAGAACTATTTTCATTATGAAAATGACCGTTCAATCTAGACCATTTTCTGAATTGGAAAATGCCTGTCCATCAGAAATCTCAAACCACTTTCCAAATATGGAAAGGAGCTACTCATCTTGGGAAAATTTTTGAACTGAAAAATGACTGTCCATCCATCAATAACACATCAGTTCTCCCTCCGAACCTAGGAGTCATCTCTTCCTTTTTCAATAAGGAAGTCATCTCCACAAGCTCTAGCTTGAGTACACAAACTCTTTCATCTTGCACATAATATTTACCAAAATGTTTGCTTATCTTCTCATCTGTGGAGATATATTTTGGAGAACCACTTTTGCCTTTCTGGACTTCATCATGGAGAATTTAATGCTTGATCTCAAATGTACTTCGGTCTAGAACACTGGTTTTCTCTAAAGGCTTCATATATAGATCTGATCAATAAAGTATATCATTGTTGGATTTCTCTTTGGTTCCTTCTAGCTCGCAACATCATGGCAAGGGTCAATCTTGTGATTCTTGATACAATGACTCATTGTTTTGTATTTTCTCACTTTCTTGGAATCTTCATGTTCTTACTCATGTTTCTATTTATCTCTTGGGTCCATGGAGTTTCTTATAGATTCCATGCCCTAGAGATTCCACTTCTTTATTTCATCATAAGATCACATATGTGGATGGACAACCAGGGATACTTTAAGGTTGATCTTCGAAGAAGACTTATTCTAAGGTCAAACTAAACACGTATTACCTTTCATGGCTGATACCATGGATATATGCTTCATCATCTTCAATGGATCATAGAATTATCTCCCTCCTAATCCTTGCTTAATGTATGAGTGCATGTTTTTATTTTGGAAATATATAATCGGCTCCCTCCATAATCCATGCTTCTGTCTGCATCCTTATTGCCTTTTGCAAGGTGTCATAATTCTTTCTCCAATTTCTTCTTGATTGTTGACTTCTTCCTATGTTTTACTTATTCTCTTTTACTTCAAGATTGATTATGATTTCGACTTATCTTGTTGTTGTTACTTCTGTAATAACCTTCACATGAATTTTTTGATGTACTCCATCCTTTCATTTGTATTGTCTGATTTGTAGTCATAATGATAGCAACCCTTTTTGTTTATTCCATAGGTATAGTTTCTCTTTGACCACATTATCTTCTAAGAAGTAGATATGCAAGACATGTACATAAAACATGGTATGTACAAGAACTATGAAGAGTATTGTTACCTTGTCTTAGAAGAATAAGTTTATTTTGTCATGCTTGGTCTTCTTTGTAGTTTCCTTTTCTTCAGCAACTAATGCTTCATGTTTCCCCTTCCTTTTCTTTATCTTGGGACAATGATTCTTGTAGCGATCATACTTTCGACAGTTGAAGCATTGTATTTTTGACATGTCTTTCTCTTGATTTGGCTTCTTCCTTGAACCAAACTTCCTTTTGTGCCTGAAATTCTTGAATCTTGCTGTAAAGGCTTGATCATCGTACTTTTCTTGGAGTTTCTCTTTTTCATTGATCCTTAATTCTTATTGAGCACAACAAGTCAAAAGTTCTTCAAATGTAGGATACTCCTTCCTTATGTTCATGCTTTCAGAAAGTGCATCCCATGTCTTGGGAAGACCGTTGAGTACTAT
This sequence comes from Picea engelmannii, assembly GCA_009831015.1. Taxonomy (NCBI): domain Eukaryota; kingdom Viridiplantae; phylum Streptophyta; class Pinopsida; order Pinales; family Pinaceae; genus Picea; species Picea engelmannii. The sequence continues at coordinate 341,103 of ML793206.1, read as the reverse complement.
ATTTACCAGTTCCTTCTCTGAGATGATCTCTTCAATAGATTGTAGTTGATCTCTTAACTAAGATATCCTCACAAAGTATGATGTTATGTTGTCATCATCATTCATCTTCATGTCACAGAGCTCATTCTTCAGACTCATTACTTGTTCAATGTTTTTGACTTAGAAGAGGTTTGTTAGGGAATCATACATATTCTTCGAAGAGTCAAGATGGGAGATGTAGGGTATCAAGTGGTATTTTGTAGATTCCACTATGATACTCATGGCATTGATGTCACTGTATTTGAACTTCTCCATAACTTCAACGTTCTGCAGTTCCTTCTCTTTTCCTTCTTCAAACTCTGGTTCCACGATCTTTCCTTTCTCGATATCTAGCACTTTATTCTTGGAAAGGATGAGGTCAATCCTTGTCTTCCATGCTCTGAAGTTATAAGCTCCATCTAAATTGTTTTCTGACTTCATAGAGTAAGTCATGGATGCTTTGACTTGGTCAACCCTAGATTTGATCAGAAATTCAAACTTGATGTTTTAGCTTGCTGAGAGTACCAGGAGGTGTGCTAAGATGGGGTGCACTATTCTATCCAAAAATTAGGTCAATCCCTTCACTTAAGGTTCCTCAATGAGAGTATTAGGGTTTCTGCAACTGCACCTGCTAGTAACCCTAGAGATAGTGCTTTGGTAACTGCTCCTGCTAGAAACCCTAGTGGCAGTTCTTCAACAATATTAATATCCTTATCGCTATGCTCCCTTCCAGTGGTTAGACTGAATGAAGGAGGTGTGGGCCCATAACCTATTAGAATATACTATATGTGCTTGTTTTACCATCGACAATATCACTATTGTCACCCAACCATAGGCCGAAGCCACCCTCTGAGCACCTTAACCTTGACAAAGAATCACTCTAGAAACAAACCCTAGACTAGATAGCGAAACAAAGGGTAGCACACCTTTCCCAAAGGATATTGCACCAAACAAGAGTTGATCAGATTGTCCAAACCATAACCAAGAGATAGTTCAAGCCAAAATGCAATATGCTAGATGTAGCAGATGCAACGACAACTCTCCTCCAAACTTGCACACAAACTGGGCAACTGTAGTGTGCACAAGTGTTGCTCTGCAATTGTAGGAAATGCCTGCCAGGATGAAGACTGGCCTCCTATATTTATACTAGTTTTAGCTAATTATCTGGGCCAACTTCTCATTCTGGGTGTCTATTTACTTAGTATATAATATTTCTTCAGGCCGACTTCTTCTCTTGTAGGATAATAACCTAATACCAACTATCCTCTTGAGCCGACTTGTCTTCTAGGGTTATTAGCCAACTCATTAGGGTTTCTTCTTACTTCCTGAAATATTCTTTTCTCATTAGGTTTACATGTGGAGATAAATACCTCCCGTAGCTACCATAACATTAACACATACATCCTATCACATGAAAAATTGGAGAATATTTAATACTTTCTTTTTATTTTTTTTCAATACAAAGGGAGGTATGTGTGGGTTGTTTACTACATAGTGGTGTATGTACTCGGGCTATTTATTCTTCAGCCCGAGTACATACATGGGTTGTCCTTGGAAAACCCGCATACACGTAGGTGTGCCTCTTTTATAAGGGCGTACCCATCCCAAACATAAAATTAACTTAAAAGAAAGGAATTGAAATGAAAGAAGAAGTTGTTTGTACTTACTTGGTCCAAGTATAAGGTTGTTTCATCCACTGTATCTCCCAGAATCCACTCTTTTGATGAAGGGTTTTTTTTACCTTTTTGGTAATTTCCAATTTGCAATGGTGAAAATGAGCTATCAACTTCTATTTATAGAATTGTTTGGCCCGTTTTTTCCTTTTTTGGTCCCTTTTTTCATTTTTCCTGGCTTGATGGTTACTCGAACTCACTTCTAAGTTATCTATTGGTCATTCCAGTACTTTTCTCCTTTCAGTTTGGTAATTATTTTTGGGATTGGTTACACTTTCAACATCCTTTGGTAAAAGTCATTTTTTCCAACTTTTGCATATAAGTTAGGATTTCATTCCCACTTTCTGCATCTCGTTGTATTTTTCCACTTTTCCATAGGATCGTTCCCACCGAAGTGTGACACACAACCTTCTTTGATTCTTTAGAAGTGCCATAATTAGGTGGTAGAGCCTACCTCTACATGGATTCCCTAGGTAGATCCTTTGTTTCATTTTGGTATCCATGCTGTTAGTTTTGATTATAGGCTTGGGAGTCCCTGATTAGTCTCGTCATGACTGCATATGAAAGCCTCATTATGTTTTCTAATCATCATTCTTGGCCTTACCCTTGGGACTCCCTAATGAACATTCTTTGTTATCTTTCAAGCTCACTTTAAAATTCGAAATAAACATCCAACGAGACTGTATTTATTCTTTTCGATCTTGCGTGGATTACTTGAGAAAAGTAGCCCCTTGGAGTCTTATATAAGCCTTTTTTAGAATCTCTAAAAATGAAAAGATTGTCAAGTGATCTTGTTTCCCTTCACGCTTGTCAAACTCAAATTTGATGACACATCTGTCTGATGATAGTTTACCCCTTTTTTGGTTCGGATGGCTAATTTTATGAATAAATGTATGCTCTGGGAACTTTGATTTGCTAGAAAAGTATTCTCAGGAGCAAGTTTAACCCTTTTTCGGGCCTGAGGGACTAAATTTTCGAAAAGGGCACATTCTCCTTGGTTTTGGTTTATCACCTTTTTTGGGCCCTAGAGATTACTTACGAAAAAGGAACCCTCCTGGAGTCCATAGTTAAGCTCTTTTCAGAATCCTTAAAATTGAAAACATTGTCAAGTGACCTTGTTCCTTCACAATCAGTAAATTGGTACAAAAGAACATCTACTTGGCAAGAGTTTAGCCCTGTTTCCAATGAGTAGGTTATAGAAGAAAAATGTATGCCTTGGGAGATTCGTTTCACCAGGAGAGTTCTCCTCAGCTACTTTTATACTTTTTTGGGCTAAAGAGACTAAACTCACAAAAGGGTTGTGAGTCCATAGTTAATCTCTTTTTAGAATCCTTAAAATTGAAAAAGATTGTCGAGTGATCTTGTATTTGTTACACTCATTAAAATGGTTTTTAAAAGACGTCTTTTCAGTGCAAGTTTAACCCTTTTTCGAGCCGATTTGACTAAATATGAAAAAGGTACTCCCTAGAGTCTTCTTTTTCATTTATTCAGACTCTCTAAACGTGAAAAAACTACCAATCTTACCTTCTCTCAGCTCGTTAAAAATTACATAGAAGGGGTATTACTATGTCATGCTTAATCTCATTGTGGGTTTCATCTTTTCATATTTGGCCTAATGCTGACTCCATGTTTCTCTCAAAGGAACCTTTGAATCATTCCTTATACACAATCCTTGAAACACTTCTTGCCTCTTCGATTTGACACCTTAACACATGGAGGATTTTTCCCCAAATGTCCTTATCCTACACATGTCTCCTTGCCATGAGCATTAATATGTTCCATGTGCTTGGAAAAAAATTTCTTGTTCGCGTCACTCGTTCTTCCTTTGTACCATAGTATTATTTTGTTATTTTTCAATCTCGTTTAAAAAGTGAAAAAGACAAAAAATCAAATATTCCAAAAGGAGGGGATGAGAAATATACATTATTTTTTCAGCAGCAAAGTTAGTCTCCCTTTCACAAAGAACATCCTTATTTTTGTTTGTCAAGCATTGAGATATAGTATGACCTTAGGAATATTTTATCACTACATAGAGTTGTGTCCTCCTCCATTTGGTTACTCTTCCAAACATATGGAGAGTTTTTGGTGCCTCCTGCACCACAAACTTATGTCCATGTCATGCTTCCTGAGTCTGATCATATTTCATTCTTTTTTCCAAGGGAAGTTTTACCCAAACTTAGTCAGCCTTTGTTATCCACATTTTTGGTCATCAAAGGTGATGTCATGATAGTGACATGATAATGGAAGATCAAACTCTTCATTAAGAACATTTTCCTGAAAAAGGTTACACTTGTCAGTTTCCAAAAATCATATTTTAAAGATAGTTCGCAGGCTGCATATATACTCTCCTGCGAGAATCCTTCATTCCCG
>ML793206.1:324967-336942 GCA_009831015.1 Picea engelmannii | reverse complement strand
AGCAAGTGTGTGTGTCAGAGCTAGGAGCCATCGAAAGGAGACCTACGACATCAAGGCTCAGGTTGTAAGTTTCACTTTCAATTAATGCAATACAGTAATATGTCCCTTTCCCATAATGATGATGTCATCTTATTACATGATTCATTGATCACATGTATAGACTAGGTATTGAATATATTAATATGCTTGTACTTCGATTGGTTTGTACTGTTGTGATTGGACGGCACAAGAGCATCGAAGCAGAGCGAGGAACAATAGAGATTAAAGGAGAGCATTCATAAGGTATGTCCACCATCCATTTCTCTTAGTTCATTCAATAGTCTAGATCTAGGGAAAGAGTAGTATTCTGTCTTGTTTTGTTCTAGATCCAGGTGGATCTAGGGAGATTGGTCTGTGTCCGCACTCACGAATTTATCCTTAAACAAAATTGGCCAATCCACTGGGGATATTGTCCCTTTTGTCTTTATGGTTTTGAATTTTCTGTGGCCATGTGCTCTATTTGCCTTTTTCTTTTGATTTGTAAGTCTTTGAGTCCTCAGGATACCCTGAGCGACCTTCTGGGTCAAACAACCAATTGAAATTTTGCTTGATTTTTCAAAATTTTCATTAGTTTCAGGGATTCTCGCACTGTGACCATTAGCAGCCTGTGAGAATCATTGAAGTTCGCAGTCTGCACATATGTTTCAGTGTGAATAGTTCGCATTCTGCATCAAAGTAGCCTGCGAGAAGCTTAGTTTCTCGCACTGTGTTACAAACTAGCCTGCGAACATTTTTTGAAATTTTTTGGATTCAAGTTTTGATTTTTGCAATAGCTCATTAAGGTTGATTTGAATCTTTTTGATACTTTGGATCACTGGCTTACATATCTTCTGCTTAATTTTTCTTGCTCGATCTGATCTAGGTTTTCTAGGCTTTTCTTGCTTTGGTAACTTGACTTTCATCTCTTAGCCTTTATTGGCATTTTTCTTCTCTCTGATTACTGGAGTTGAATGTGTCATGTTGGATAAGAATTAGTGATTGATTGGAAGTTAGGTGTTTGGTGTTTCTTATTTGATTGTTGGTTCGAAAGGACGATTTTCATTTGCATTAACACACTCTTTGGTTTGCTTTTTGTTCTTACTTTCATTGAAATTTTTGGTTGGGTTGTCATTTGATTGTTTGATATTGGTAATTTGATTTTCATTCTCATTAAGAGTTCTTCTTGGAAAGTGAACCACATGTTTTCTTTCAAGATCGTGTTTTTTCTTTGTTGAAAACATTGAAAATCAAAGTTTTAGAGTATTGAAGTTTTGAAAAAGACATTTAGAAGTTGTTCATTGATTCATGATTGTTGCATTCACATATGAAAGGAAATTGAGAATTGCACTTGCATTGTAGTAATTGAGTTTGGTTCAGAAATTGTTCTCTCTCTCCCATAACTAGGATTCATCGAATGAAAACGATTATATTTCATCATATCCTTGCATGATTTGGGTCAGAGTCACACATCAAGAGTTTCANNNNCGCTACCTGTGAGTAAACAACAGCCATTAAAAACATTGCGTAATATTAAAATTGATCTAGTAACTCTTTTCTAGGGCTCTTTTACACCAACATATAGCTAGGCTAGTGCTTTGGAGTAGGAAGAGAGACACACTCTCCAAAGCTCAAAAACACACAATAGTATCTTGAGTTAGGGAGTGAAAAATTCCATTGGCCACATATTGTCCTGGGAAGCCCTTCTAACACAAGGGTCAAGCATTAGGTCGCCTTGGTGTTGGCAGAGATACTAACCTGCTTTGTTGACATCAGTGTAGAGATTGCACGTATTATGGGGGTCACTCCGAGGTATACCCACAATTATGAGTGGAAGCCTTTGAGTTGATTTCGGGCTCGATACCCTGCCCTTGTGTGTGGATCAGACTGACGATTGTTTCCCTAGGTAGTACTGTTGTCTGTGGTAACCTTAGTGGCCTTTCTCTCTAGGTACTTACCCAAGGTGACTGTGAAGGGGAAAGTCTTCACGGTACCTGGAATCGACGTTGATCAAACTCACTCGGGCTCCTTGGAGGGTATACCCATGATTATGTGTGGGAGCTTGCACCAGGGCGTTTTTCCACCTTAGCCCCGCCCCTTCTCGTCTCGTTGTTGCGACATTGGATTTCATCACCAACTAGTGGCTTCGGAATTAGAAGGTATTGTTTGCTTGGTGATTGCTTCTAGATTTTGTTTACTAGAGTGTGTTGCTTTTTTCTCGTAGTTGACCATAGGATTTTCATTGGGGACTTTGTTACTTGTTTACAATTGCTCCCCCACGACGTTCGCGTAGGATGCAAGGTTTGTCTCCGGAGCATCTGGAAGCTTCACAACCTTTGCACACAACAACACCTGAGGGTACCCCTGAGGATTCTCCTCGTCCAGGTGAAATCCCTCTGGTCACTCTACCACCTGTGGAAGTAAGTGACGTCCCAGAAGTTGTTACACCACCTCCACAAGTCGAGACCACTGATCCTCTTGTTGATTTTTGGATTCACAATACTATAGAGGACTACCGTATTCGTCATGGTGAACGACCTCCTAGACGTTTTCATCATTCTGAAGAAACTCTTGTTCAATCCTATGAATCAGCACCTGGGCCTTCTCACGGTGCAGTAGGCCAAGATCCTTTTTGGTTGGGTGATTTCTGAAGAGTCTTGTTTGGTACTGAGTCTTCCCCTGTTTACGAAATCAACCCTCCTGTGTCTCCTGAACCAGAAACTGCACCAGAGACTACAACTTATCATTTTATTCTACCTCCCGAGATGGTTCATCTTGCGATTACTTCGAGTGTCCAAACCGAGATTCCGGCAACTACTCTTGCCCCTATAAATACCCAGCAACCACCTGAGATCAATCCAAATTTGCCTCCTGGTTATCATGCATTGAATCCTACATTGAATGTTCCACATCCAACACCTCCACAAACACCTGCTGGTTCTCCAGGTGGCCCTCAGTTTCCTGGGCATCCTATTCCCGGTTTCATCCCGACACTTCCTCAGTTTCCTACTGGCAATCCTAATGATGGTAACACTATTCCGACTGTTGCACCCAACTTGCACATTCCTGTTGGTGGACATGGTAGTACTTTTCCATTTCCTTTTCAAGGACAAAATGTCGTTACCACACAACCTGCAGTTGGTACACAAATTCCGAGTGGAAATATTCCTACGGTAGGGGGACCAACATCCCCTTTTGGACAAAACATACCTCTTGAGTTGGCCCAGTATTGGCAACAACTTTTACAAAATGTACCTATCGCTGGGGGGAAAGCAACTGTCCCTCATGTAGGCCAACCATATCCAGGTGTGACTAATCCTATTTGGGGATCGGGTCAAACTTTCCAATCTCAAGCCCCTGCCCAGACTCAAGGTTACAATCCTTGGGGCTACTACCCTATCCAGCCACCACCAAATCAACCCAGAGCTTCCCTTTATGGAAAATCTACTTATGCTCCTACTGGTCTGCCGACAGGGCTTCCTCCCCAAAGCAATCAGTATCCGCAAGTCAACTGACAGTTGGCTTTTCTTTCTACCTTGGATTTGCCAGATTTGACTAGGATTCTAAACGATCCTATTCGTCACTCTCCACAATGGCCAGTTATTCCTGCTAAACTCCCATCGGACATTCTGAAATTCGATGGTAAGCCGGGAGAGGACCCCAACAACCATGTCATGAATTTTCATTTATGGTGTTCGTCGAATTCACTCATGGATGACTCCATTCATCTGCGTCTTTTTCAATGGACCCTTACCAGTTCGGCTGCGAAGTGGTACATTGAATTGCCATGGGGTTTCTTTTCAGATTTCAACACCCTTGCAATGGCCTTTCTCACACATTACCAGTTACCGATTCATTACGATACGGGGACTGAGATTTTAACCTCCTTCAAACAAAGTATGAGCACTCATATCTCTGATCACATTCATGAGTGGAGGAGGAGACGTCTCATTAAACTTGAGCTTCATGATCAGTTACTGGCCGAATGGTTTACAAAATCTTTTGTAAACAAAATTGGTAAAGACATTGCTATGGGCGGTGTTGTCACTGAAGAGCAGGCTATCAGTCGTGCTCAATATCTAGATCTCGTTTATTCACAGATGGGAACTTTGTATGACTTATTACCTGATTTACCTCGTCCTGGTACTTCCAACACTTCTACTCCTCCAGTTGCTTCACATGCAGCTGATGGTGTGATTGGGACTACTCATACCCACTCACATTCCATTTCAACTACAACCCCAAAATCCAATACTTCTAATGTTCAAAATACTCCATCTCCTGCTCCTCCCACCGGTAAAACCTTTGAAGTGAACGCAGTTCAATCTATGCCTACCGGTAAGAACAAATCCAAGAAGGGGAGAGGCAAGAATAAGGAGAGTAAAAACAATACTCAGACTGAGCAAACCAAATCCCCTCCTGTTGAAGACCGAGATAAACACAAACCACGCTATCCTTGCCTTATCTGTGGTGATGATCACTACACAAAGGATTGCCCAAGACGTGCCGAAGTTAACAAGTTCCTTCAAACAACACCGAAACCATCTACTCCGGTTGTCTTGTCTCAACCCTTCCCGTCTCAACAACAGGCTTCGTTGGTCATCCATGATCAACCCTCTACCTCTACACAATCCTATGTTTTGATGTGCACCGGTGATTCCAAGAAAGATAATGTTGCACTTACCACTAGAGCTAAAGACTATACTCCTTCTAAGGAGAAGGTTGACGATTCACCTCCTGATCTGGTACAACCCTCTCCACCGAATCCACCCATGACCATTCCTCTTCATCTCGAAAGACCGAACCTTGATACAGTTATACGACCACCCCCCAAAGGTGTCGTTAAGAAATCAGCATTCAATCCTCATGCACGTGTGGCTCAGAACTACAGCATTGTAGAAGATCTGGCCCAAGCACCTTCAGCGATGTCTGCCCTTGAAGTCCTTCAGTCTTGTCCTGCACAGCGAAGGGCACTGTTGAAAGCAATAGGTGGAATAGATCCCACGGATACGAATTTGATAGCCTTTGACTTGGAAGAGCATATTCCAAGGTTACCCCCACAACTTGCATTTCAAATACAAGTTGTTGCTGCCGATAAGAGCATTTGTCAGACAGTTATTGATGAGGGTGCCTCTACATGCGTCATGTCTTTTTCTTGTTGGAAAGCCATTGTCTCTCCCCCATTAACCGAATCACAAAACACTTTGCGAGCCTTCAATGGCTCTGGTTTTAAGCCATATGGTTTTCTTCCGTCGTTGCCTGTCACACTCGAAGGTAAGACTGTCTAGGTGGAAGTGGAAGTTTTTGATACTCCCCTTGATTATAATCTTCTACTTGGTCGAAGTTGGGTCGATTCTATGCGTGTTGTCGTATCAACCCTTTTCTGTGTCCTACGATTTCCTCACCAGGGCAAAGTGGTCACGGTTGATCAACTCACCTTCTTTAATGCCGATACTTGCACAGGTAACGTGTCGTTCATAGCAAACACCCCACCGGGTTATGACAATGTTAGCGTTGGTATTTTAAAAGATTCTTCATTGATGGGTACCTTTCCCATACCACCACCACCTGACATTCCACGCCCGTTAGTTGCATCTATTAATATGATCTCTACTATACCTCATGAACTTCCAGTGTCTACCGACCCTTGGATAGTACCTGATCCTGGATATCATGTTCATTTCGGCGACGTTATGTCGTTGAGTCTGATTGAGTCCGATTACCAAGCTATTCAATCGGCAACCCCTCCTACTGGTTCTTTTGATGAGTTGTCTTCTGATCCTTTCCGAGTCGTTTTTCCCACTGACAAGATGATCATGTTGGTCATGGAAGACACTCCTTGGGACGATGGGCATCATCCTTCCATCTTGTTTCTAGAACAACAAACTCTTGAGAATTATCAGCGGATTTCAACTCCGTCAACCGTTGTTGTTATTTCCACGGTTTCCCAACCTACACAAGATGTGTTCGCAGAAGGGAACCTTAGTAAAATTTCACCCACGATTCCCATTGATATTTCAGTGAAACCTAAAATCGTCGAGAATGTTCATATTGGAGCTTCATGTTCTCCAGAAGAGATTGTCACTTACACTTCCTTGTTTAAAGAATTTCGTGATATCTTTGCATGGAGTTATGAAGAAATGTCGGGTATTGACCCCTCTATTGTGGTTCATGAAATTAAGACATATCCCGGAGCCAAACCAGTCCGACAACGCCTCCGTCCTGTCCATCCATGTAAATCCGCAGCCATTAAACTTGAAGTTGAAAAACTCCTTAAAGCGGGTTTTATTTATCCAGTGGCATTGACAGAATGGGTTTCCAACCCAGTTCCGATTGATAAGAAAGGTGGTAGTATACACATTTGTGTTGATTATCGGGATATCAATAAATCTTGTCCCAAGGACAATTTTCCAACCCCTTTTGTTGACCAAATCATCGATGATTGTGCCGGCAGTGAAATCTTTTCCCTCGTGGATGGATTTTCCGGCTATAATCAAATCAATATCACTCCTGAGGACCAACATAAGAAATATTTTATATGTCCTTGGGGTACTTTCGCCTATAGGAAACTCCCTTTCGGTCTGAAGAACGCAGGTGCTACATTCCAACGTGCTATGTCTTATGCATTTCACGATATTAAGCATATTGTTCAACCTTATTTGGATGATTTGCCGGCTCACTCGTTATGTCGAGTCGATCACCCTCTGCATCTCCGAGCAATCTTTGTTCGTTGTCGATTCTATCGCATTCGCTTGAATCCTCATAAATGTGTCTTTTGCGTAGAATCCAGCCGTCTCCTCGGTTTCATTGTTTCACGCCATGGGATTAGGGTAGATCCTATCAAGGTCGAGGCGATTCTCAATCTCCCTCCTCCTTCTTCTTTACGCTAGTTACAGAGTTTGCAGGGGAAGGCAAACTTTCTTCGTTGCTTCATCCCAAATTACGCTGAGATTACTCGGGGTTTTACACGTCTTCTAAAGAAAGGTTCTAAGTTTGTCTAGGATAAAACTGCTAACGATGCTTTCGAAGCCTTGAAGTTATCCCTCACTAAAGCTCCTCTTCTTTTCCCTCCGGATTATAGTCGAGATTACTTTATTTATCTAGCTGCGTCCGAGTACACTATCGGCATGGTTCTCGTTCAAGAAGATGATGCCTGTGATGAGCATGTTATATATTACCTGAGTCGAAGTTTAACTTCTACAGAAATTAAATACCAACATGTTGAAAAGCTGGCCTTGGCTGCTGTTCAGGCAGTTCAACGTTTTCGTCACTACATTCTTGCCAGGAAAACTACCGTGATTTCACACTATAACCCCATGCAACATATATTGACTCGTCAATTGCTGGGGGGCAAGTACTCCAAGTGGATTGTTATTCTCCAGGAGTTCGATTTGGGGTTCGATCGAGCCACGTCGAAGAAGTCCCTAGTTTTTGCTGAGTTGATTTGTGACTTTCCCCACACTGCAACGGAAAAGGTAACAGTTGATTCGTTACCCGACGAATCACTTTTCCTTATCAATAATGATGACATTTGGTATGGAGATATCATTATCTATCTCCAAACTCAAACTTTCTAGCCTGCTATGTCTAGTGCCGAATGACGTCGCATCCGTTATCAAGCACGTAATTATATTATTCTTGGTGATACACTTTACCGTCGAGGTATTGATTCTGTGTTTCGGCGCTGTTTAACTTTTGAGGAAGATGAGAGAGATTTGAATGACTGCCACTCTGGAGCATGTGGTGGTCATATGTCTGGGTATGCTACTGCCTAGAAAATCTTGCGTGCAGGTTATTTTTGGCCTTCATTGTTTCATGACTGCATAACTGTTGTTTAGAAGTGCCATGCCTGCCAGACCTATAATCAGAAGATTCGGTCGCATCCTTCTCCCCTTCATCCTGTAGTCTCAGTAGGTCCTTTTGCTAAATGGGGCATTGATTTCATGACATGTCACCCTCACTCGGCCGGGGGGCATGGGTATATCATCGTTGCTGTTGATTATTTTACTAAGTGGGCCGAGGCAATGCCGACATTCGATAATACTGGGAAGACTGCAGCGTTATTTCTTTTCAACCATGTCATCACTCGTTTTGGTGTTCCTTAGGCTATCGTTACCGATCACGGTAGTCATTTTAGAAATAATATGATGTCTGAACTTACCGAGAAGTTGGGCCTTCATCATGATAGTTCAACTCCCTATTATCCACAGGATAATGGCCAAGTCGAAGCCATTAATAAGGTTCTCATCACTATGATTCTACGGATGATAGGAATACATAAAACCAGCTGGCACACAATGTTATTTTCGGCATTGTGGGCATATCGGACATCTGTTAAGTCTGCCACAGGATTCACACCTTTTTGATTAGTTTATGGCATGGAAGCCATTCTACCAATAGAATGTGAAATACCGTCTTTGAAACTAGTTGTAGAGATCTTACCTAATACTTCTGCCGAAGAGGAACGTCTGTTGTTTTTGATGCGATTAGATGAGACTCGTCGTGATGCCACTTTGGTAATCGAAGCCCAGAAGAAACGTGTTAAGGTACAGTACGACAAGCATGTTAAATCTCGTGTCTTCTCTGAAGGAGATCTCGTTCTTTTGTATGAACAAGATAAAGATGTCTTAGGAGCTGGGAAATTTGAACCAATGTGGCATAGGCCTTACATTGTTAGCAAAGTTTTGGCAAAGTGGGAATATGAGCTAGTGGATTATGATGGGGTACCTTTGAGTGAACCTAGAAATGGGTTGTACTTAAAGAAGTACTATGCATGAGTCATTTGTGCATGAAGTACTTGTATTTTTATGTATCATACTGGGTGTGTGTGGTATTGTTAGTTTTGAGTTTGACGTTATTTGGTTTTTCCCTTATGTGACATTGTGTTTGATTGCCATATGTCGGAGTATTCGCTACCTTATATTGGCTTCGCTGACGGCGCTAGTCGTAGTACTCGGAACCTAGCTTTTGCTGCCTGGGCAATCTACGCCCCAACAAACGAGCTTATATCTTTACGAGGTGTATGTCTTGGCCGAGAAACCAACAACATAGTAGAGTATAGCGCCATTATTGAGTTATTGGTTGATGCTATCTCTCTTGGAATTCGTCGTTTGGTTGTGCAACTTGACTCGTAGCTAGTGGTGCTACAGCTAAGTAATGTCTACTCTATTCGAAGTCGTACATTATTAAGAGTTTATTTGCGGATTCACCTCTTGGAAAGACATTTTGATCATATCGAATATCAACACATTCCGAGAAGTCTTAATACATTAACAGATGCTTTAGCTAACTACGTATTAGATATACATTTGAACAATTTATAAATCAAACACGTGTACACAAGTGTTAAGTAAGCCGGTAAAAACCATGTATATATATATATATATATATAATGATCAAAGTTTGTTTTTTACAAAATGTGTCCGAAGACCAAAAATATAAAAAATGGAAGCTCATGGCTTCTACATAACGATATCATGACATCAATGATGTTCATGATAGCACACTAATGTCCTGGCCACTCTGCGGAGCAAGCGACCCATGGAGGCAGAAACTCCCATGGTGTGACGCTGATCGCGTCGTGGGATATCCTCCAGAGCCATGTCTGGAACATCAGCCATCAAGCCCTCTAGGTTTTGTTCCACTGTCAGGTAGTCCTTGACATACTGGGGGACTGCGACTACTGCCTCTCCTCGACGCTGGACAGGAGAACTACCAGCTGGTCTATGTGCCCCAACATCTGTGTTATCAATAAAAATTTTTGGTGTTAGTCTTTGGATGATTCAAAAACATTTAATATGATGAAAATAGAAAAACATATAAAAAAATAAAAGTTGGTGTACTTCTTACCAATATCTCCCCACTGTGCATCTTCAGGAAGGGCAAGGTCATGATCACCACGAAAGTCCAAGCCATCATATGCATAATCCTCTATCATTAAAACCTGGCCTTGGAGCCAGTCGAAAAAATGATCGTCATACCTGACGATCGGTCCTGCCACATGTCTATCCATAAGTTGGCACCATCGTAACATCCGTGGATCTCTGGGACTCGGAAAGTGCCAATCATCTTGAAGTCTATACACTGGGACCCTCTCACAGAAGAAGGACACTAGCAATGATCCATAACCAAACTATTCTAAGTTTCCACGCCTGCTTTTGGTCAGTGGTTTTTTGAGGTTGCGTAGAACTGCATCAGCCCAGTTGAAAACCCGGGGCTCGACACACTCGAGGGCATACTAAAAATAGCTCTGCAAAGCCATATGCGGAGCTGCACTACCTGCCATCTGAGCGATGGTAAAGAGAATCGTGCGGAGATTTTTATCTATGACTCCCCAAATAGCCACCTTTCTTGCCTGTCGTTCCGCCTCTGGCATGCAATACTCTCTGCAATACTCACTCATTTTCATACCACCCCTGTGGTTACCAGTCAGACTAACATAAGAACCCCGTCTTGACAACCCTGTCAGGAAGTAGATATCCTCAATGTCAATTTTCAAAGTGTGAGCACCGAAATTAAAAACCTGCTGATCCGGATCCCACATCCGGACTAAATGTTCCAACAATCGAACCTGGGCTCTCATGCCCGGTATGCAGAAATACTTTAGGAGACCACAATCTCTTAAAATGGCAATGGTTTGAGGGCGATTTTTGGCGGCGGCATTATCATCCTCGTGTTCCCTTTCTCTCCATTCGAGCACCATTGTGATGGTTATTAACCTGCATGGCAACCATGTGAAGAAAGTTAATGATCTAAAACATGAGGAAAATTGGTTTTATTGGTTAAACATTTAAAAAACAATTTGATTCTGCGCTGCCCGCAAGTGGCTTTAACGCACAGTGCGAACTTCTCGCACTGTAGTTCAAGCCCACCTGCGAGAATGAAGACTTCTCGCAGGCCCCGAATGGGCAGCCTGCGAGAATCTTCATTCACGCATAGGGTTTTATAAAATGACTTAAAACTTAAATTTTAGCCATTAAAATCATGAAATTAAACCATGGAAAGTTAGGGAATTGAGCACTTACCAATCTAATCCAGACGGTTCATGAAATGATGCCCCGAAGCTCCCGCAAATCGACAATGAAGATCGGAGGTAAAATGGAAGTTTTTGCACTACAATGGTAAATGGGTAAAACAATGTGGTAAAAATGAATAGTAAATTTGTTTTATTTACTTTTTTACCATATTAAAAGTGGGTTTTTTCATGTTTATTTATTATTTAGCCCATTTAACCCTAATTACTAATACGAAAGTGAGTAAAATGACTTACAGGTACCCAATGTAGATGATTATGGACAAAAAAAAATTCCGATATGGTGTGAATTGGTTTGTTTTTTATGGTTTTGACTTGAAACCACAAATGCCTTTTATCCGTTCTTGCACTTGCAAAAAACAAAGAACGTGATGGAGCGTTGTTTTATCTCTTTTCCGGGCTCGCTGTGGTTACACGAAAAAGGAACCCCCCTGGAGTTAACTTTAATCTCTTTTCACGACTCCCTAAATATGAAAAGATTGCCGAGCGATCTTGCTATTTTCACGCTCGATAAAGTATTTGAATTTACGCGTCCTTCGAGCGATAGTTTAACCCTTTTTCGGTCTCGTTGGACTATTGTACGAAAAAGGAACTGAGAGAGTTCTCTTTTGGGTGTTTTTCCAAACTCTATAATCTTGAAAAACCTTCGAGTTTTCTATCTCTAGACTCGTTAAACAAAAATTGACAGACCCGTGATGGGACCGAACCACTCCTTCTTAGGGTTCGTTAAAAGTACTCCGAGGGACTCGTCCGAAGGATGAGCTTATATCAACAAGCATATGTGATCCTCTTCAAGCTTGCGTAAAAACAAAGAGGTACTTGCCAGAAATGGTGGGGGAAAATTTGGGAAAGGGATATGTTTCATCTTTGTGTTAATTGGCAGTAAGTGTCGCTCTTGAACATGACACCCCCTATTCATCATTTGAAG
>ML793206.1:282511-294854 GCA_009831015.1 Picea engelmannii | reverse complement strand
AAAAATTAACCTCCCTTACCCTCGCACACTCTGGCATTAACGCCTGCCTCCTTACCAGGAACTACGCTATTCCTCACTTGCCACACTCATGCTCGCTAATATGATGTTTTCCTTAGATTCATAAATCGTACTGAGATCCCAAGCTGGTCTGAGATGGGTTCCTGTTTTACAAAGTGAATTCCCAAGGATGATGATATTGCAGCTGTTCCGTCCTAGGTTGTAAACACCAAACCTATGGCTAGGTTGTTTGGATCTAAATTATGTCCGTTTACATCACGTATTTGGATTGCTTTGCAATGTAAAGGTGTTGATGTGCATGTTGTGTGGCTAACTTCTGATGATTATGTGAGAGAAAATAAGTTGGAATTGCTTGCTTCCATAAGACCAGATGTGAAGTTGCCCATCCTTCAGTATGGGTTGGACACAATTTTTGGGTCTTCTGATGTCATTTTGCAGTACATTGAAACAAAGTTTCCGAATCCACATCTGGTTCCTGATGGACCCATGGCTGATATAACTTTAGATTGGGTGGTTTATATTCGGGATATTTTCTCACCATTGGTACTAGAACTTCTTTATGACATGAATCCACTGGCACGGAAGGAACTACAGATGAAGCTTGAAACGTCATTTGCTAGATTGAATGGGGGAATTATGGAATATAGTAACAGGGGACATTATTTCTTTGGTAATGTTTTTAGTCTGGTAGATGTGTATCTTATCCCATTTCTTTATCTGGCATTCCCGTTGCAACATTTCAGAGGAATTTAAATTAGTCTAGTGCACTCTCACCTGTAGAATTATCGTAGACAAATGTTGACCTTTCCCTTTTATCGCCTTATTCAAATCGACATGGACTTGATAGTTAGTTCTATTTCCAAAACCTTAGCTGAAAGGGCACCCCTTTCACTCGTGACATTGACAGTTTTGCAACATAAGAGCATTCTGTGCCACATGGAGAAGGTCGTTCGCTTTGCAGATGAATTAGCTGTGTCCAAGAAAGAAGGGTTTAAGTTTATAGATCCTGCCAAGGGAAGTATTTCCATGCAAATAAAAAGGTTGTCAAAAAGCTATGCACAGCTTGTGGATTTGATACAGGAACATGCTCAAACAGAAGAGCGAATTATTTTCTCTGCTCTTGAAAGTGCCGATAGAGGTATTACTCAACTTGAAAATGATGAACATGCACGAGATTTTCCACTAATGAATGGCATCCGTGAACAGATGAAAACAGTAATAGTTCTGGAAGCTGGTAGCCCAGATCGTAGTCAAGCTCTGCTTCGGATTTCTGTGAAGCTCAGAACATTACATGCTCACTGTATGGAACACTTTTCTAGTACGGTGTCATGTTGAAATTGATCTGATGGAGGTTTTCATGCCTCAAAATTCTAATGTTGGTCTATTGGCATATTATCCATTGGCTGGTAGGGCTTTGACTGGGAAGTATACAGATCCTGATTATATAGCAGCAAAGAAAGGGAGGTTTAATCTCTTTCCAGAATACAAGCTGTTGTGCATCTAGAGGCAAATCGATACAAAAGATTGACTAAAGAAAAACTCTTACATGTGGACAAGATAGGACCTCAGGTAACTCTCATGGGTTTCAAGCAGGAGATTACTCTGTTTCCAGAAAAATGAACAAAGAATCTACAATAGGGTGTTCAAAAAGAATCTGCTGATCTACCAGGTAGATCATCATTGGAGTGTGATTCAAGTCACAAAGGTGAAATGACAGAAGGACACAACGCTGTTTCAGGAACCCTTGGGAATGGATCTATCTCTGAAATCACTTTAAATGATTATACACAGCAATTTGCCAATTTTGAGAATGAAGAAAATGATAATGGTGGATCTTGCACTTAAATTTCTGCTTATGAAAGCGTGGAGAGCAGTGGCTTTGATTATACCCCTAGTGGAGACTGTGAGTAGTGTTGTTTTATTCAAGTTGACATTTTTGGTTTGGATCATGCCAGTAATACAGATCTTGATAGCCCACCAAATGGGTCAGATATTGAACCCAGTGTGATTACCAAGCAGGGAATAGAAATGTGATGTGAGAATAATGTTGATGGATATGGATCAAGAGTTTTTTCAAAAATACCAACAAGAGGAAACAAAGACAATACATACGCAAGAAAAGCACGAAATGACAGGGCAATGTCAGAAGCAATGGCTACTTCAAAAATCTTTGTCTAGCAGGTTTTGGACAGACGTGGCTACTTGCTGATTCTCTGAGCCATGGCTTGTGGCCATCCATGATACTTTTGGCAGAAATTGTTCAGAGTTTTATATTGGAAGACCTCTCTTTTAAAGTGTTGTAGGTGGGCAATTAGTGCTGCTGCTTCCTTCAGGAGTGGTTTGATTTCAATCTAATTATCCTGTTGAAGCTGCTGGTGTATGCTTTGGATCTGGTGGCAGGATTTTTCATCTTTAATTCCCTACAATCAATTCTAGATGGATATGAAAAATATTTATTTGATATTTGTTTTGATTAAGATTCTGTTTATTCTAATTTAGCATGGCAGTTTTGGTTTGTTGTAATTTAAATGATTTTCTTTGTTTTTGGTTAGTAATCAAATATTTGTTTTAATATATTTCTGTTAGTTTTAATTAATTTAAAACATGTCTGTTCTCAAATTAGACCAGCTACAGAATCAGCTGATTCTGTAGCTCGTCTACAGGATCAAATTTTTACCATTTTATTAACAAAATATCTTTTAAACTTGTTTATTTTTGCCTCTTTTCAGGTACATACAAATTGTAGTGATCAAATGGGCATGCTCTAACAGTTTAGGAGATATTTTAGATTTGGTTTTGTCCTAGGTTGTTAAGTTTGAATAAGATTTTGGGAATATCTTCCCAGATTATGTAAAACAATTTACTATTATTCACAAGGAAGTTTTACCTTGTGAAGAAACCTATATATACTTAGGATTTTTGTAATAATATCATCCTCAGTGGTGGGAGAACAAGGATATAGAATTCTGATGCAGAATGGAGCAGAATTGATGTTTTGTCATAGCTTTTGCTTTTCAATATATCAACACTTTGTTTCAAGTTTTGTATATCATTTTGTTTATGGTTTAGTATTACTTTGCTATCTAAATCAAATTGAAATGATATAATTTTATTACTGTCATCTATATCTTGTTTCTTCCAAATCGATAAAAGACATAACAATTGTTAATTCATTTTGTGAATGATAGCTTTGTCTTCATCATAAATTGAATTGTTATATATAAGTTTGTTGCATAATAGGTTTCCCTTTTTGCAGGAATTTATAATCAGAAGATTGTTATGGTTTTCTTTTATGTCTTGTTTGTCCTGTAACATACTTCAAGAAGCAGCATAGCTGATCGTTTCCGAAAAGCTTAAGGACTAAACGATGTGAATTTCTTCCTCCAACCAGCTTAAGAAGTCATCTTACACAGGGCAGACTTGGAGCATTTCCAGGTCATTTAGTTTGTCGTTTATTGTTTTTGTTAAGTAGTTTTATATAGATATAAGTTTATTAGATTTATATTAAATTGTTTAATTTCAGTAAATATATTAGATTGTTTAATTTCAGTAGTTTTCATTTCTTTTTCATAAAATATAAAAGTCAAAAAAGAAGTTCTTGGCTGTCTTAAGGCAGCGAATACATGAGTTTTGCAGGTTTTAATCAAATATGTAGATTGTCCATAGTGTACATTTGTGAATAAGAAATATTGTAGCTAATAATTAGATAGTTGATTTGAGTTATTACAAGAGTAATTTATAGTTTGTAGATAGAATAGTTAGAATAGTTTATATTTAGTATATTAGTTCCTTTCTTTGTTTTATTAGTTTCCAGTTTCCTTTATTTTAGTTAGTTTCTTGTATTTAGTTATAGTTAGTTTGTTTTAGTTAGTTAGATTACTTAGCTCAGATCAGTTTTTCTCTTTGGTTCTCTCAAGAAACCTTAGAGCGGCCAACGGAGCCGTTAAACTCGTCAGGGTGGTCCATTCCAAACGGCTTGGGTTATTTAGACAACCCCGGACCGGTTCCACTCTCTAAGTTGACGGACGGATATTTTCGCCTGTCAACAGGGTCTTGAACTTCTGGAGTCGTTTTGAGGTCCTAAACGATGTTTTTTGGGGTATGTTGCGGTTGAAAATTTTCATCATGAAATTTTGAGCAACTGTTGTATTCCTCAAATAGATCTTTCCAATGGGCTATCATACACCTAAAACGGAGATCGTATGCAAAAGTTACGACCCTGGGAAGTTGATGTATTGACTTACCCAAACAGGGCCCACATGACTTTTGGCGCTTCATCTCCTAGGGTTAGGTTTTTGGATGTTTAGGTTTTTTTTTTAAACTATTTTTTATTGTAAAAAGGCCTTGAGAGACTCATTGTAATCATCTTCTTGCGAATGAGCACAGCCAACACATCTCTATTGTAGGAATATCTCCCTGTGGACAGGTAGATTTCCTCTTGAGAGCTAGACCCTTAACTCTAAGACGGAAAGTGCTTAACATGGGCACTAACTTCCTTTTAGATATAATCAAGATGATGAACAAAAGAGAAGGAGGAAGGTGTGCACCTTATGAATGTCATTTGTCCCTGCAAGGTCTAGGATGAGCCTCGATCTTGAGCTCCTTGGTAGGTCCTGCAAGAGAAACAAAAGTACAAAAAGACTTACTACTCTACTGAGATTATCTAAAACATAGATCCATCTACGACAGACAAACTTATATGAAACAAGTACAAGTTTGAAAGAAACAGGCCAAGCATTGATTGTATTGATGAGAACAAAGTGTTACTTACAGCCATGGATGTAGTGCAGCAGCTTCACCAAGATCTCCTTGTCCATACCCTTGCTCAAATAACCCACATACAAGATATTGATGCTTCAAATGAAATCTCCCTCATGAGATCATAAGTTAGATGTTATTGCAATGTCTCTCTTCCTATACTGTATGTTTCCTATGAGATCATATGTTTCATACCTCCAATCTTTCCTTTTTTTTTCACCATGAGAAGGCCTCTTTATATAAGATTGGAAAGACCCAACCACTTGAGAGATCTTTGGGATAAGTTGAGGATTTCTCTCCTTCAGTTGAGGATCTTCCCTAAGATCATTCCTTGAGATCATATTCGAATCCAACCACCTTCAAATATTGAGGGGATCTTTCCCTCATTCTTCTCAACAAACCAAATTTCACCCAGAAAAGGTAGCGCTCCCCCAAAAGGGGCACCAAAGCGTTATAATGCTTCCCCAAAGAAGGCCAGGGAGCACCAACGCTCCCTGACAGTGTATAGGGGAGCACTCCCCTCCAAAACCAATTTTTGAGTGGTTCTTTCAGTGGCAAAAGCCTTGTACTTCTAGTAGATAGATTCCTCCTCTTCAAAACTAGTCTTTGAGGTGTCCTAAGTGTCCCTGTCATGTCGTTGAAGGAATGACATAGGCAAGAAGGTAGTATGATGTTAGCAACACTTATAACACTTGTGGTCAAGATGCGACACTTGCAAACAAGATGCGACACTTAGAAAACTTGTAATGACGACACTTGCAACACTATCAAAGTGAGTAATTTTGAGGTGTAACAATCTCTTCTCAGATATAAGCCGCCACCATTCCAGCAAGCTTGTTTCCACTGCATTTTATAGTTTCCAACTTATTTCTTTATTGAATAGAAAACTAGTTTTATTGTATCTTTGTTATTTTTTGTTAAGCACCTGTTAATAATCTGTATTCATTGCATTCTTCTCATAAAATTCAGATCAGTGGTATCAGAGTGGTCTTCTCCTTGTTGTCTTAATGCATGTCCCCAATGAGGTCGGAGTACAAAGACTTGGGTCTCGAGATTGTTTCTCTTGAGGAAAAAATCTCTCGCATTCCCAAGAGACCTCTCATGGTAGGATAAAATAAAGATGATGGGACAGGAGATCCTTTCAAACTATTGATTGAGGAATCCCTCACACAATAGAGGAATGAGATGATGGATAGTTTAACGCAAATCCTTCAGCGACTACCAACAGGCGATGCATCGTCTTTGAATGGAGGCACCGCCCCCTTCATGGTACAAATAAACTTCAATATTCCTATATTTGAAGGTCAGATAGAGGCATATGTTGTAGACAAGTGGTTAAATCTACTAAAGGGTATTTTTCTGTCCATAACTTTTCGAATAGAGAAAATGTTACTTTTGCACTCCTCAAAGCCATTCCCCATGTCAAAGATTGGTGGGAAATGTTCTGTGAGAAAAAGGAAACATATGAACCCTCATTATTTTCAGTCATAGCCACCTGGGAATTCTTCAGGGATGCTATTAAGGAACAATACTACCCTGTTGGAAGTTATGATGACATGTATACCAAATGGACCACACTACGACAAGAAAGAGACCAAGCAGTGCCAAATTTTACAAATATCTTCCATACCTTGCGCACCAAGCTGCATATCAAAGATTCAGAGAGACATATAGTGCTCAAGTATCGTGTTGCTCTACATAGATAAATCCATACTGAAACATAATTTATGGACATCTCATCTTTGGGTGCAGCCTACAAATATGCCATCAAAATTGAGCAGAAGCTCAAAAAAAAGACACAACTATTTGGGCCTGGGAACCCCTCACAACAAAATCCAGGAAAGGGTGGCCCCAACCCATAGAACAAAGGACAGAGAAAAGATGGACAGTATCAGGACAACCAGTCCAAGATGCAAGCAAAGAAGGACACCGAAAAGACAAAGAAAGACACCGGGAAGTGGTGCAACTTCCATAAGAGCCCTTGGCATAACACTGCCGACTACTGCTCAAAGCATTCACTGGTGGCCGAAGTGAAATCCTGTGAATCAGGTGCAGATTCTAACTCTAAGTCAGAACCAGAAAGGGGAAGACATATCATTAACATAGAACTTAGTGCCACTGTTGCTACCACCAATCTCCAGCCTGGTGAACCAGATGAGCCAGAAGAAGGAGAGTGCCTCTTCCATTCACAGATGTGGGTAAAAGGAACCCCGTTGCACTTCATCATTGATAGCAGTAGCCAGAATAACTTCATCTCAATAGAGATCATCAAGTGGTTGGCCCTGCCAATAATGTCTCACCCACAACCCTACACCATTGGATGGCTCCGCCAAGGAAATGATCTCCACGTCAGCCAACAGTGTCGACTGTCATATGAGATCAAGCCCTTCAAAGATGAGGTATTGTGTGATGTTTCTCCTCTCGAAGTTTGTGATGTTCTTTTCGGCCAACCTTATTTATGGAAACATCATGTTGTATATGAGTCTAGTCCTCATAGTGTTATTATTACTTTGAACAAGAAATTGTACAGGATACCTGAGGTAGTCCCACCTAGTGTTATTTCCTTGATATTTGCTAAGCAATGCAGGAAGGTCATCTCTCAGATAGGGACATTTGTCTTCTTCATGATTCACTCTCAGAATAAGTGAAAGATCATAGCCACATATAGGGTCTTTGTGGCCAACCTCTCCACACATCAGAAGCAAGTAGATAAGATCGTGGAAGAATACTCAGATATCTTTTCCTCAGCTGTAGGGGTACCTCTGCACTGCCAGGTCAAGAACCCCATCGATTTGACCCCTGATGCATTGCTTCCCAATGGGCCAGTGTATGGTTTCTCTTTGTTAAAGAATGAGGAGATCAAGAGACAGATCCAAGAACTTCTCCACAAGGGGCACATCCATCCCAGCTCATCACCTTGTGGGAGCCTAATTGTGCTAGTACAGAAGAAAGATGGAACCTGGTGACTCTGTATTGATTACCAGGTTCTAAATAAAATCACAGTCATAAATCAGTACCCAATTTCCTGACTCGATGACCTCCTTGATCAACCTATGGGGGCCAAATACTTCAGTAAGATTTATCTAAAGTCTAGTTACCACCAGATCTCGATAGAATAGATGGATGTATGGAAGATCACCTTCAAGTCAAAAAAAGTCCTTTTTGAATGGTTGGTCATGCCCTTTGGTTTGAAAAATGCTCCAGCCACTTTCATGAGGATGATGGATGATATCCTGCGACCATTCACCAATAATTTTGTAGTGGTGTATCTAGATGACATTCTAATTTACAACAAGACTTGGGTCGAACACTTGCAGCATATTTAGCAGGTTCTGCACACCCTGTGGCAGCACAAGCTATACTCCAACTTGGAAAAATGCTCCTTTGGCATGGACAGGGTCCGTTACTTAGGCTACATCATTGATCAACATGGTGTACATGTGGATCCAACCAAGATCCAAGTCATCTGTGACTGGCCATCCCCTACCACACTCACTAAGCTTCAGATCTTCTTGGGCCTTGCCAATTTCTACCACAAGTTCGTGTTGGGATTCTCCCATATTGCATGGGCCCTTAGCCAAATAAACAGGGGTGGTGGTAAGGAGAAATTTGCATGGGGCCGGTCCCAACAACAAGTGTTCGATGATTTGAAGTAGCGCTTGTGCTCAGCCCCAATACTTTCACTACCAGACCTGTAACATCCCTTTGATATCAAGAAAGATGCTTTAGACTATGTCGTGGGTGTTGTTCTCACTCAACATGATCACCTCGTGGCCTATCATAGTGAGACACTATCAGATATTGTCTGTAAGTACCCTACAATCACCTCATGGCCTATCATAGTGAGACACTATCAGATACTGTCTGTAAGTACCCTACTTACGACAAAGAAATGTACTCCATTGTGCAAGATTGTCTCCAGTAGAGACATTACATTCTTGGGAAGGAGACAGTCATCAATACTGATCATAGGCCACTGTAGTTCATGTAGACACAGGGAAAATTTCATAATGACCGTCATCAAAAGTGGTCCACATACTTGTAGCAATTACATATCAACATTAAGTATAAAACAGGAAGCACTAATCGCATCATTGATTGCCCCAGCAGACCATCGGTCATGGAACTCACCACGGTGCTAGACTCTTGTGGCCATGAGACTTCTAGATGGCCCCAACTCTATGAGATAGACCTTGACTTTGCCACAACCTACCAAATTTTGGGTGCAAAAGCAGTTGTCGATAATTCCCATCTTCAGGATGGGTTGTTGTGTCGTCTTGGCCATATCTGTGTTCCATCAAGCAAGTGAGTGAAGATAATTTGGGAATCCCACTACAGTCAGGTGGCATGACACTTCGATGTCGAAAAGATAGTGGTGATGCTACAAAAACATTTCTATTGGCCGAAACTTTGACAAGAGGTCAGCAAGTATATCAGGTCTTGCACTGCCTACGCTATTGCCAAACCGACCACCAAGAAATAGGGCCTGTACATCCCTCTTCATACTCTTGATAGGTCATGGGAATCCATTTCAATGGACTACATTTTGGGCCTCCCGTCCACTAAGCAGGGAAATGACTTTTTTTTTGTGGTTGTTGATCACTTTTCTAAGATGGAAATTATGGTTGCCTGCAAGAAAAGGATCACATCAGAGGCCACTGCCAAGCTCTTCTTTGAACGAGTCCAAGTACATTTTGGAATCCCACAAACCATTGTTTCAGATCGGGATAGTCGATTTCTCAGCACATTCCGGTCCAACCTCTAGTCATTGCTGGACACCAAGTTCACCAAATCCACGACCTTCCACCCCTAGACAAATGGCCAAACAAAGGTTGTAAATCGAATGATTGTGCATATCTTTCACATGTATAATTCAAAGCACCCCCACACATGGGATGAGAGCCTTCCCTATGTCCAGCATAGCTACAACTGAGCCTTGCATAGCTCAACCTGCCACAACCCCTTTTAGGTGGGGTTGGGATTCCAACCATTGGGTCCCATAGATGTTGCACTTCCCCTTGTAGTCACCATGACCGAATCATCTCTTGCTCCAAATGAAGCTGACAAAGCCACTCGGTTCATTGAGAGGATCCAAAACATCCGCCAATAGGTTCAATATATCCTACAGAAGTCCAATGACAAGTACAAACAATGCCATGATCAACATCGGGTGCCACATAAGTTTTAGGTCGGCGTCAAAGTTTGGTTGCACTTGCAAAAAGAACGTCGTACAAGACCCCATTGGAAGCTTCACCCTCTCCATTATGGGTTGTACATTATCAACAAGGCCATGGGGGATAATTCTTTTGAACTCAACATTCCTCCTTTCCCTGGCCTGCACCCAGTGTTAAACGTGGACCTCCTTCGGCCTTATTTCCCACCATTATTGGACATCTCAAACGTAGCAGAACAACTGACACCAACAGATATCAACCCCAACTGCATACAACAGGTGTCCAGTGATAATATTGTAGACACATAGATCAAGGGAACTGAACAACAAAGGATCCAACTATATTGAGTCATCAAAGTAGGGCATCTCCTACACCAAGGCAAGTGGCTCACTCGAGGCCAAATTCAACAGAAATTTCCTCATCTGATGGGGGAAGTCAACGCAATGGAGACCATTGCTTCCTAAGAAGGGACGATTGACCCAGGTGGATATTAGTGGCCACCCACCTTTTCCATCTGGCTCAAAAGGACTTTCTAGCAATTTTGATAATTTACTATTTTTAGCATATTTTTGGGTCCTGAACTTTCAGAGCTGTTTTGAGGCCCTAAACAATGTTTTTTGGGGTATGTTGCGGTTGCAAAATTTCATCATGAAATTTTGTGCAACTGTTGTATTCCTCAGATAGATATTTCCAATGGGCTATCATACACCTAAAATGGAGATCGTATGAAAATGTTACGACCCCGAGAAGTTGATGTAATAACTTACCCAAACGGGGCCCACATGACGTTTGGTGCTTCATCTTCTAGGGTTAGATTTTTGGATGTTGAGGGTTTTTTTTTTAACTCTTTTTTATTTTTAAAAGGCCTTGAGATCCTCATTGTAATCATCTTCTTGCGAATGAGTGCAACAGACACATCTCTTCTCAGAGATAAGTCACCATCATTCCAGCAAGCTTGTTTCCACTACATTTTACAGTTTCCAACTTATTTCTTTATTTAATAGAAAACTAGTTCTATTGTATCTCTGTTATTTTGTGTTAAGCACCTGTTAATAATCTGTATTCATTTCATTATTCTCATAAAATCCAGATCAAAACTCCAGATGATTCTCCTGTGTGAGGTAGTGGGAAAGAAGATCTGTAGAGTGAATGTGCATGTGGATGAGCACAGGTTAACGTGTGAATATATGGTTTTTCTGTGTAATGTAGTGAACCATAGATATGGCATCCCTATGTATGTGCCCCTAGTGGATGAGCACTAGTGGGTGTATCATATCCCTTGCTATATGTTGTTCAAGATTCAGACCTGCTTATAACCCTAATTGTAATGTAAAGGGTATAGGTTGGCCCCACCTTAATGTGACTTAGAGAGGTTGACCCTATTGTGCCAATATACACTTATGTTGATAGGACAAGTCTAATATAAGTAAAGGATTATTCCCCATTGTGGCATCATATCTTTCTTGTGAGTTTGGAAATTTTAGCAAGTACACTTCTTTGGGAAAAGTGCGCACCTCTCTTGGGATCTAGTCCTCTAGGGTTTGAGAACCCTCTTGCGTGCTAGCTATTTATTCATGGTGAAGGTATTTCTCTTGAATAATATAGAAAAGGATTTGGTTGGGTTTTTTTCCCTTATTGAGAATGGTTTCCCAGGATACTTCTTTTTTTCTCATGCATGGTGTTTCTTCTTGTGATATTGGTTGTTGCAACATTCTTGTTTATGGTTAAGACAAATTCAAATTGAAATGAACAACATGCTTGTTGGCAGCCAAATCACATTTTTTCATTGTCTTGTAAGCTGCCTACACTAATGTTTTGCAAACATCGATTTTTTGTCGCAATGAACGAGACTTTTATTCTTTGCGCCTTTTTACACACTTATTTTTGTTTTGTTTTTCAGGACTGTAAGCGTGAAAACATTGGTCTTTCGAAGACGCATTAGAATCACTATTTGAACTGTCGTCATCCTTCTGACTGATATGCCCTTTGCACTTACATTTCAGTTATCATTTTGCAGCTGGAAAAACTTTCGAACTATACTCATTGGACATTTTTTGATTGATTATGTGACTTGGTTTCACTAGGTTTGCGATGCTTTGGATTTACATGTTTTATTTGGCCTACTTAACCATTGGTTTCACAACAATGCATAGGTGTTATGGTTAAATCTTTCACATATATCTTTGATATGATACCTATGTTTGTGTTTACAAAACTATTGGCACGTTGGTCAAACTTTTGATATAAGTGATTACAATACATTGGCACATGGTTAATTATTTGGTTTTGGTTTCTAATTGAATATTTGATGGTTTGAAACTAAGGCATAATGTTTTGATTGCACACATTGTTTATACACTTACCATTGTTTCATTGGTTAGCCAAGCAACATG
>ML793206.1:264698-276601 GCA_009831015.1 Picea engelmannii | reverse complement strand
CCGATATGAAATATTGTCATTGATTTTCCCTGCTCTGGAGAAAAATGTAAGAAACCACTGGAGTATGCTTGTGAACAATTTGACTTGGAATGTGAGAAAGATGTTGATGGATATGGACCAAGATATTTTTCAAGAATGCCAGCATAGGTTCCATGAAGAGGAAACAAAGGCAATACGCACACAAGAGAATCACAAAATGACATGGCAATGTTTGGAAGTAGTTGTTGCTTCAAAATCTTTGTCCTGTAGGTAAGTTTGTCTTGAGGAGGTCTTTTGGTTGAAAACTTCAAACTGAAACAGAGTTTTGGGCCTTCTGTGTTTACCTTGAAGTTGTTGCAATTTTTCCATAGCCTCACGTGATGAAAAATACAAAGATTGTTGAACCATTCACATCCCATTATATGTTTGCATTGGGTATTGCAAGGTTTTTCAGTTGTGCACATTGGGTCCTGCAGGTTTTGGATAGTCGTGGCTACTTGTTGACTGCTTTGGGCCATGGCTTGTGGCCATCCATGGTACTTTTGGCAGAAATTGTTCAGACTTTTATATTGGCAGACCTCTCTTTTAAAGTGGTGTAGGTGGGCAATTAGTGCTACGGCTTCCTTCAAGAGTGGTGTGATTTCAATCTAATTGTCCTGCTGAAGTTGTTATGGAACTGGTGTATGCTTTGGATCCGGTGACAAGATTTTTCATCTTTAATTCCCTACAATCAATTCTAGATAGATTTATTGATATGAAAAACAGATGGATGTAGGAGTTTTACCTCTATATGGATGGATTTTGTATATGAGTTAAATTCGTACCAAAGATTTATTTGATATTCGTTTATAGTCTGTTTTGATTGAAATAGATTCAATTACGATTTGTTTGTTCTAAATTAGCATAGAATTTTTGGTTTGTTGTGATTTAAATGATTTGCTTTGTTTTTAATTAGTAATCAAATATTTGTTTTAATAATTTGAATATATTTATGTTAGTTTTAATAGATTTAAAACAGTTATGTTCTCAAATTAGACTAGCTACAGAATCAGAGGATTCTGTAGCTAGCCTATAGAATTAGATTTTTATTGTTTTATTAATAAAATATCCCTCTAACTTGTCCATTTTTTACCTGTTTCAAGTAAATTCGAATTGCATGGGACATGCTAGATAGTTCAAGAGATATTTGGGTGTTTTAGTTTTATTGTAGATTCTTAGTTTAGTTAAAATTGGGATATCTTCCCAGATTTTATGTAAACAGTTTTATAACTTCCACAGGGAGGTTATACCCTGTGGAAAACTTATAAATACTTATTATTTTGTGTAATAAGGATCATCCTCGCTTGTGGGAGAAACAGGATTATAGATATCTAATATAGACTGAGACAAAATTTGATGTTTTGCTACAGCTTTCACTTTTCATAATATCAATTTTTTGTTTCATGTTATGCTTATCAATTTGCATTTGATTAATGACTACTTTAGCTATCTTAGTCCTTTGCAAATGATATGAATTAATTTGATCCAGATCTGATTTCTTCCAGTACTTAAAAACACAGCAATTACTTGATTCAGTTTATGAATGACAGATTTCTCTTCTTCATTAATTGAATTATTAAGTATAAGTCTTTGCATAACAGGTTTATCTAATTGTAGAGATTTATAAATCATATAATTGTTGTCATTTTTTATGTCTTGTTTGTGCTATAAAAAAACTTAAAGAGCATTACAGTTATCGTTTACGAGAAGCTTCTGGATTATTCGGTGCGAGTTTCCTTCCTCCGATCTGCCAGCTTAGTCATCATACACAGGGCATATCTGGAGCGTTTCTCCAGGTTAGTTTGCGATTTATTTTCGTTAATTTGTTTAGAATAATTTAAGTAGTTTGATTAGATATATTTGTAGTATAGATTAGTATTTTAGTTTAATTAGTTTTCTGTTTTATTTCTGTTCATAAAATTATAAAAGCAATAAAAATATCTTTTACTGTCTTAGGGAAGAATGCAAATGAGTTTTTCGGGTTTTATCTAAATCTGTAATTGTGGATATTGTACATTTTGTGAATAAGTTATATTGCAGTTAGTAGTTAGATAGTTAATTAGAGTTAGTATAGTAGTAATTAGTAGATTATATATATAGAATAGTTAGATTAGTTTAGTTTGCTTTAATAATTAGTTTTAGTTTAGTTTGTTTAGTAGTTATTTTTAATTAGATTAGTTTATTAGTTAGTTTTATTTATTGTTAGTTAGTTTAGTTAGTTTTATTTAGTTTTAGTTAGATTAGTTTTCTTTTTTTCTTTTAGGACCTTAGATCGGCTAACGGAGCCGCTAAACCCGTCAGGGTGGTTCATCCCAAACGGCTTGGGTTATTAGACAACCCTGGACTGGTTCCACTCTCTCAGTTGACGGACGGTCAATTTTCGCCCGTCAACAATGCTTAAACTATCTTATTGAAAAATGAACACGGTATTAGAGCATAGGTATTGAAGAACCAATTGCACAAGCTACAAGCTTTTACCAGTCATCCCTCCTCTTCTGCAGAACCATGTGACCCTCCTAGGGTTTCTAGAAAATCTATACGACCCTCTTATTTTGAGTGTTTCATCCCATAAAACTTGGAATTTGAGGAAAAATTTGGCATGGTAGAGTACGTCCTTCTCTAGCGCACCTCCAGAGACTCTCAAAATGAATTTTCGAGCATTTTGAACTTTTGGCCCTAGGGTTTCACAAATTTCTTCAGATTTCTATTTTTAGGGTTTCTGTAGCTCTTTGAAGAAGACTTCAAGATTAGTTGTTTTATTTTAACTTTCAAGGCTTATTGTTGGCATTCATAATCCCAACAAAACCTAAGGTTTCTAGCCTAGCCTATCCATTAGGTTTTCTAGCCTAGTTAACAAGGGTTTGAGAAGAGTATAAAATATGATGAACAAAGCTATTGATGAATGGAAGGAAGATGATGACAAGACAAGGAAGCCAATAATATACACAAACTCTTACATTGAAGGACTAGATTTAAAGTAGAAAGATGACAAAAGGTGACATCGTGACTACCTTCTTCATGAATATCTCAGAGGACAAAGATTAACTAGGTGCCATTGGAGAATTCATATCAACACCCTCATGTATGCACTTGTATATTTATTATTTGTATCATTGTCATGAGGATAATTACAGGAGGAAAGAACATTTTTTCTAAAGTCATGGATCGAGAGAGATATCACTGCATTTAGAGGAACAACACACTGGAATTTAAAACTCCAGGTTCGATTATTATAATTATCATTCCTCTAACCTATATTTCTAAATTTTGCTACATTACAAGTAGGTGTTGTATCCATGACAACATTCCTTAAATTGTTTTGATTCTAGAGATGTACTCATTATTCTCCTTTAGGAGATATTATTTTGTTGGTTCATTTTGTTTTCTTGTTCCAGATAGGCTAACAAGAAAGGAACATGTCTATCCCTCAAAGGGAGTGAATTGACTCAGAGGGAGTCAAAACTATTTGAGAAAGAGGAAGAATAAAACCATAATTGAGGCAATCAATGCAATAATGCATAATTAAAATCCTTATATGATTCTATGGGTAGAAGCACGCATGACATAGTATATGTTTAGAACAAGATTCTTCACCAGATTTTGAAAAACATAACTCTCGAAGAAGTCTTCATCGGAATAAATCCTAAGATTGAACTCTTCCGGTTATTTGGGTACCTAGTGTATTTTCATGTACCCAAAGAGAAGAAGTCCAAGCTAGATCCTTTAGAAAGAAAGGATACAGTGAATCTTCAAAGAAATTATAGATCGACATCCTTAGTCAGAGACAGATTGATACAAGTAGAGATGTTTCCCTTGAAGAAGAGACAAGCTTTCAAAGATCTAGAGAATCTCAGATGGAGATTGACAATAAGACAATACCATCTCCCTCTTCAGTAGTTTAGAGGGAGACAAACACTATTTCAGTTCATCCAATTACTCCAGTTGATATGTCTAGATATATTGTAGTAGGGCATAAAATTCCTACCTAGACTCACTCTGCAAGAGGTAGAGAAACATACAAGCCTCTCAAGGCACATGCTAAGAAAGCAAAAGAGATTTTCGAGCTATCCATCAGTCATGACCCACTTCATTGATGATGAGATTCTTGGTCTTACAGAAGAAACATGAGAACATATATGGAAACATGCCATAACAAAAGAGTACCAATATATCTTAAAGAATGATGTATAAGACATTATTCAGGGACCAGAAGGGAAGTCAGTGGTAGCTTCCAAGTGGATCTATAAGATCAAGCATGCAGCTGATGGAAATGTTGAGAAATACACAACGAAATATATAGCCAGAGGTTTCTCACAAATAGAGGGAGTTGTCTATGACGAGACACTTGATCCAGTGAACCCGATACACTTCCATCCGTACTACCATCCATGAGTTGGAAACTATATCAGATAGATATATTTTTGACGAGTTTGGATTTTAGTAGGAGTGTTGTTGATCCAAACCTATATCACTATAATGTATGTGATGAGAGCCTGATCCTGATGACTTATTCATAAATCCTTGTTGTTGGATACAAGTAATCCTTGACTTCTAAATTCGAGATGAAGAATCTGAGTATGATGCACTACTTCCTGGGACAAGAAGTATGATAGAGGATTGATGAGATTTTTATGAGTCAAGGAAAATATACAGTGAAAATATTAATGAAGTTCGGTATGATAGAGTGAAAAATCCATTGTGATGGATTTAAAGAAGAAGATTGATGATGATTTAGATGAGACTTAACCACAACTTATTGGATCATCGATGTATCTTCTTAACACCAGAATTGATTCATTCCATGCAATGAATGTGCTTAGTCATTTCATGAGTCAACTGAGATAGACTCACTAGAAAACATCAAAACATGTATTGAGATATATATGAGATATGACCTATGATATGCCTCTGCTGTGAAATTGAGTGTTCAGGATATGCCAATTCAGATTGAGAATAAAGTATAGTGAACTAAAAAAGCACATCAAACTGATGTTCTATTGTCAATTTTCCCATGGTTTCCTAATGCAACAGGAAACAAAACTATGCGGCCTTGAGTACCAAAGCGGTATTGTATATAGCATCGAGTGTGGGAAGTAATGTGGCTTCACAAGCTTCTGACAGATTTACTTAACCATGAGATGGATCCTATGATGATAACCAAGAGTTGTGAGTAAATCTCTTTGAGAACCGAATGTTTCCTTATGGATTAAAATACGATGAGATGAAATATCCTTATATCAAAGATATGATGCAGAGGAAAATTTTACACATGCAATACCTTCCTACACATGAGCAAATTGCAGATATCTTCACCAATTTAACTTCTTGAATAATGCCTCCCTAGTTGAG
This sequence comes from Picea engelmannii, assembly GCA_009831015.1. Taxonomy (NCBI): domain Eukaryota; kingdom Viridiplantae; phylum Streptophyta; class Pinopsida; order Pinales; family Pinaceae; genus Picea; species Picea engelmannii. The sequence goes on along the minus strand of ML793206.1, from coordinate 271,234 downwards.
AGGGAGTGTCAATAACTCCAGCCAAGAAAAAATCAGAATACATTCGTGTGAGACTTGGCATGATAAAGAATCCCTCCTTAGATGAGAGGGAGTGTTGATGAATGCATATATGGGAGACATTCTCCATCTTACAAACCTTTGAGATGTGGATCATTACAACTATGTGAGTTTTTCTCTCATATTACAAACCTAGGAGAAATCCCCTAAGAAGGGTACATGGTTCATGCCTGAGATAGAGCTAGAAATGTAGAGATGACCTCCTCCATTTAGAGAGTTGAGAAGAACTCTAGATGATTATCCAGTGGGAAAGGTGATATGTTGAGTTAGACGTGCATGTGGCCGAGAACAAGGTGAATGTGTGAAATCCCAAAGTGTTGGGTGCATTATCATGTGAACATAAATGAATATGATGTATTAGCCTCCGCTGAGAAGCATAGTTGATGAGAAAAATACAGATGATTCTCTTGTGTGAGGCAGTGGGAAAGAAGATCTGTAGAGTGGACTTGCCTGTGGATGAGCATAGGTGAACGTGTGAAGATATGGTTCTTTTGTGTAATGCAGTGAGCCAAGATATGAAATCCCTATGGATGTTCCCCTAGTGGATGAGCACTAGTGGGTGTATCAGATCCCTTTCTATATGTTGTTCAATAGTCAGACCTAATTGTAACCCTAATTGTAACGTAAAGGGTACAGTTCAACTCCACCTTAATGTGATTAATAATAATAAATGTAAACGAGAATGAATCTAGTTAATAATAATAATAATAATAATAATAATGTGACGTAGAGAGGTTGTCCCTATTGTTCCAATAAACACTTATAATGATAGGACAAGTCTAATATAAGTAAAGGATGATTCCCCATTGTTGCATCATATCTTTCTTGTGAGTCTGGAAATTTCAGCAAGTACACTTCTTTGGGAAAAGTGCGCACCTCTCTTGGGCACTAGTATTTGAGGGTTTGAGCACCCTCTTGTGTGCTAGGTATTTCTTAGTGGTGAAGGTATTTCTCTTGAAGAATATAGAAAAGGATTTGGTTGGGTTTTCTTCCCTTGTTGAGAAGGGTTTCCTAGGATACTTATTGTGTTCTTGTGCATGGTGTTTCTTCTTGTGATATTGGTTGTTGCAACATTATTGTTTATGGTTAAGAAAAAATCAAATTGAAATGAACTACATGCTTAACTTACCTTATTTAAAAATAAACATAAAAACCCGTAGCACAAAGTAATAAAAAATTGGAACCAAGAAAGGAATCACCAAGGTAAATTAGGTTGACAATAGCACTAGATATAAAATTCAGGTTGCGACTAATCCAGCCTTAACTCGTCAAAGATACAGGTCTACCACCCCTCATTTCCTCATCAATTTTTAAGTCTTTAATAGAAATGTTAATAATTGCATGGTGGACTCAGGAGATTCATCAAATTTCATGACCCTAAAAGTGTGTGGGAAGTTTAATTTCAAACTGAACCATCTAACATCTAGAATATTTAGTTAGACAAAACCAAAGTTAAGGTTATTGGAGAACTGAAAAAGGGTTTTATCAATAAGTTTGCTAATCCAAAAGTTCATCAAACTATAGATATAATAGTAATAGACATTCCAGACAACTATGGCATGTTGTTAAGTCGAGATTGGTTGGATATGATAAATGGATACTTTTCTACCGAATGGTCCCATTTGTGTCTCCCTTATAATGGAAAAATCAATTTGATAAGGATTGACAGAGAAAGGTATATGAAACATGTCATTACCAACTTGAATGACCCGAATGAACCAGTAATGTTGATGATCTGGACTATTTTCGACACAAAATGAGAGCAGATATATAATAAATAAATGTACAGAGATGTATCAGATATCCAACAATATAACATAAATACATCAAAGATACAATGATATACAATTTCTATTAATGTGAGAAATATACATAACTATAGAAATACAGAGTGAAAGACTTGCTAGAATGGTGACAGCTTATCTCTGAGAATATATGTGATGGCTACTTGCATTCACAATAAGATGATATTACAATGAGACTCCAAAGGCCTTTTTTATCATAAATAAAATCCAAAACCCTAACCCGGGAAGATGAAAATCCAACAGTTTTGTGGTCCCCGTTTTGGGTAGTTTGGTGTATTAACTTCTTCGGGGCATAACTTTAACATATGATCTCTGTTTGGGGCGCACGATATCTCGTTGGAAAGGTATTGTCAAGGAGATTCATTTAGGGGTATCAATTAGAGCCTTTGAATATAATAAAGAATCTTGATCATGAAAAACCTTCATTTAGGCCCTTAAAGTGGCCCCAAAAGTTAAAAACTGCTAAAATAGTAAATTACCAAAATTGCCAGAAAATTGTTTTGAGCCAGTTCAAAAAGGTGGGTGACCATCGATATCCACCTGGATTAATCCTCCCTCCTTAGTAATAAATGGTATCCATTTATTTGAGTTCCTGGTGTTAGCACTCTGTAAATTTGTTCCACTAATAAAAAAAATGACAGAGGTAACCTACAAACCACTTTAGAGATGGATACTAGCCTTCTCAGCTCAGAGAGGTCTCTCTCCTATCACTTGGAATTTAATAGATGAGTTTTATTTAACAAGTCACTAGATAGGCTTTGTTTCTTTGAAGGGTTTTTTATAATTTTGATGGAAAGGAAGGGGAGGGACACTTAGGGCTATGGAGTCAAACTTCTGAGAGCGAATGGAAGCACTGACTGGTTGGTAGAAGTCTCTAGAGGATAAAGGCTAAATGAGGCAATGAATCTAAGTTATAAATTGTAATTTACAGAGTGTAAGAAGAAAGGAAAAGCATATAATTGCATCAGAGCATTAAATAAAATGAATTATGACTTAATTAAGAAGAACTTAACACAATTTAAATTGCTTAAGACGAGAGCATCACAAGATGAGTTTTGAGCCTTTAACTATCCAATTTAAACATAAGACAATGAAATGAAATCAAGAACACATGAAATACATAGAAATAAAGAATACAAATCTTAGACCATCACGATTAGAATCTTTTTGTGGAGATTTCAATACATCTGCATGTGCATTCTATTCATCTTTAGAAAATTACATTCAAGTTCTAGATAGATAAAACCATTCCCCTACACTTCTTCCAACCCCTAATACATTTGGAACTCCTAATATTTATACAAGATAAGTTCCTTTAGCTTGAAACCGATTACAATGATTACAAAGAAACATTTTGGTTTTGAAAACAATTACAATGATTACAATGAAATGTTTAGGTTGTGAAACTGATTACAATGATCAACAAGAAATGTTTCTTGATCCATATTCTAGCTCCTCTAGTGTTTTAGTCCCTTTCTTTGCCATTTTATCTGCTCTGGTCTTCCATGTGATCTGCCATCTTTAGTGACATTTGGATATCATTTACTGGGCCATAGAAAACTGCATTTTGTCTTACCCAACCTGATTATTTCCTTCCATTGAAATTCAGAAGGAATATCATAATCTGTCATTTCCTTTATCAAAATATCCAGGTCAATGTAGGAAGCATATGACATGATTGAGAGTCCAATATTCACTGCTTTGAATAGATTCAGAATTTCAAAGTCTGTAATGAGATGCTCAACTAATGTATCTCCTTTCAAATTTTCCTCTAGGGTTTCGAAATTAGAATGATCCATTCTTCACTGAGTCAAATGAGCATTTTATTATTCCTGATCTTACAACTTTCCTTTTCCATCCAAAAATGGTGGAAGTCCTTTGGTAAACAATTCTTCAAATAAATCTTTGAACTCATGCATACTCTATTGCATCTGTGTTGCCTTAGTTTGGACTGATTTCAACATGTTATTTTTAGCAATAACGCTCCTCGCCCAGATAATAAGTGTAGTTCTATATTTAACCCAAATAGTCTTAATTTCTTCATTAGGAACAACGTTGAGAAGATTTATGGCATTTTGGGCCCATTCTGATGGTTTCTTCGCTAAAGTTTCATTTACAACAATACACCTATTTCGGGTTCTGATGGCTATGCTGTCTTTATCATTAATGAAATTCAAATATGATATGAACTAGGCATCTTTAGCAGCTATTGAGTCCCAGATGATATGCTTGGCCCTCTGCAACAAAACTTTTCCTCTTAACCTCATTTTCAATTTGTTTATTCTTTCTTGCAAGACTTCATTCTCCTTTTGAAATTGAGCTATCTTTTCATCCTTTTCCTGTAATTCTTTCTTCAATTTCTCTATGCTTCCTTTCATCCCTTTGATTTCTCCTTCTTTCAATCTAACTTATGACATATCATAGACAATCCCTTCAATGTTTGAATCAACTTCTATAGTAGGAGATGGAACCACAACTTTGTTTAGAAATTTTGTCTTATCTTGTGACCATTTCACCTTTTGTGTTTGAGTTGCAACACCCTATCCTTGTAGCCCACCCATCCAAGTGGATATCGGTGGCCACCCACCTTTTTCGACTGGCCCAAAATAGTTTTCTGGCAATTTTGGCAATTTACTATTTTTAGTAGTTTTTAACATCTAGGGCCAATTTGAGGGCCCAAATGAAGGATTTTCAATATCGAGTTTCTCATTGATATCCTATGGCATTATTGAGGCCCCAAAATTAATCTCCTCGATGATACCCTTCCAACGGGCTATCATACGCCTACAACGAAGATCTTATGCAAAAGTTACAACCCCGGGAAGTTAATGCACTAATTTACCCAAACGGGGTCCACATGACTTTTGGTGCTTCATATCCTAGGGTTAGTTTTTTGGATATCTAGATTTTTTGGAATTCCTTTTTATTGTAAAAATGCCTTCAGAGCCTCATTGTAATCATCTTCTTGCGAATGCGAGTAGTTGTCACATCTCTTCTCAGAGATAAGCTGCCACCATTCTAGTGAGTCTTTCACTCTGTATTTTTACTGTCTCTGTACATTTCTTTCATTAATAGAAATCGTGTATTACTATATCTCTGTGTTTATGGTTGCATATATGATATATTTATGTTATATTATTGGATATACATGATATCTCTGTGCAATTATTTACTATATCTCCTCTCTCATTTTGTGCCGAAAATAATTTGGATCACCCAATGTCTCTTGACAAAGTGTTTCCTTCTCCTATTCTAGAGAAACCAATTTTGTTGTTTGTGGATTCTTTGTAGCATACATTTTCAATTTATTCTTCAAACTTTGAATTAATTTGTCCTTCTCATCTAATGAATATTTCAACCCTTGGGGACCTTCAGCTTCCAACCTCTTGACCTGAGTCTACCAAGCTCTACTAGATGTATTTTCCTTCTTCAATTGTCCTTCCAATTTCATTGCATAAGATGATAGTTTTGAATTCTTCAAGCTTAAACTCAAGTAATCCAAATACAACATATCACTGGTCTGCTTATGGAATTTGACCTTCTCTGGAGCACTTATGTGATCATATTTTATCTTTATTTCAGATACTTTGTCTTTGTTGAGGAAAATATATGAAATGATCTTACTTGGATAAATCAAGTTAGACGATAATATCACCCTATGTTTATATCCATCAAAAATTGTTTCCTAATCCACAAGTATTGGTTACAAGTGCTTAGGTTGATTTTTTTATAAATGAATGATTGCTGATAAATTCAAAATTTATGTAATTTTTAGAATATAACAGATTCATAAATAGATGTAGAGACATAAGTAAAAACACCAAGTCAATAATCAACACAAATGAGACATAAGGCAAACATTTATTCCATTCCAATTTATCAAAAGAATCATTCTCTTTACAAAATTCCCTAAGGAAGTTTGGACCAAAGTCAAAATTAGATGTCCCCAATGAAAACCATACAAAAGGACTTTTGACAGAAAGTAAAAAACTTGACTTTAAAAGATGGATCAGCTTGCCACAAATTACTGGCCACTCGACTATGCACAATAGCCTTTATCAGTCATGAAATTTAATTCATAAACATGCAAGTCTACATAGACTATCAAAGATAGATCAACACCTTTGAAAAACAAGTGTCTGAATGATGTAATTCAGCCCTGAATCTTGTTGTCTACAATAGGATCCTTCTATCATAAAAGAGAATTAGGCTTTCAAAGAATTAAAGAATGAATGAAAACTTAATTATTTCAATAAAAATCAAAGAGCAGACCTTAGTATTATTTCTCCTTCTATTCTCCTCTCGTTCCTCCTTCTATTTTTTCCTTTAAGCAATCCAAATTAGTTGAAGTAGTTAAACGACCTCTTTATTTAAGTTAACTAAAACTCAACCAACTTTTTATTTAAGGGGGAAAAGTAATAAAATAATAATAAGAGTCTTTAATAAATAATAACTAGTAGGTGGGACCCCTTGTGACTCCCTTTAGTTTCTTTAACAAGCATAAAAAAACTAGCTAATCAATCAAACACATCCCTCTATGTGGATCCCATCATCACTCTCATAATTTGAAAATTTATATCAATGATAATTGAAACTATATCCAAAAATACAATATCCATATATCCAAAAAATAGTGTGTTGTCCAAAAATTTCAGAAGTCAACTGTCCTCAACA
>ML793206.1:228769-252204 GCA_009831015.1 Picea engelmannii | reverse complement strand
GATAACACCAACAACATCATCAAATTTTAAAGTATTTGAACCAGAGACAGAGTTACTTACAGCCATGGCCAAGCCATTCTAGCTTTCTGGCAATGAGCACAAGATTAGAAGAGCCCTAACCTCATCATCAAAGTCCACTTTTATAGAACTTAGTTGATTAGTAACCATATTAAATTCATTTAAATGATCTGCAACAAACCCACCTTCCGACATCTTCATATTATATAATCTCTTCATTAGAAATACCTTATTGGACGTCGAGGGTTTTTCATACAATTTGGCCAATGCATCCATCAAACCCTTTGTTGTCTTTTCTTTCGAGATATTGAAAGCCACCGACACTGCCAGGGTCATCCATATCGTTCCTAGAGCCTTTTTGTCAAGAATCTCCCATTCTTCATCCTTCATGGCCACTGGATTCTTTTCTACTCCGCTCAATGGTAGGAATAGATCCTTCTGATATAAATAATCTTCCATCTACATATTCCATAACTGGTAGTTTTGGCTGTTAAATTTCTCGACCCTAAACTTTCCATCTTCCGACATTGCTCCCAATCGAACCAGGAGCCCTCTTTTCCTACGAGTTACCTTATGCTCTGATACCAGTTGTTAGAAAAACAGGACCGCGGAGCAATAAAATAAAACAAATGCAGAAACAAAACACAGAATATACACAATACAAGAGAGACAAAGATTTACGTGGTTCACCTAGTGTGGGCTACGTCCACCAGAGAAATTTCCAGGTCCTTTATTTATTATTATCCAGCAAAATAAAGGGATACAACCTACAACAAAACCCATTGTAACTTCCTCTTCTTTCTCTCACAGTATCCTCTCTCAGAATACAATATTTACCAACCTACATAGCCGCAATACATTTCCCTCATAAAAGGGGGTTGCCTTCTAGGGAAAAAAACCCTAACATAATCTCTATCATTAGATCTGTGACCTTATAATGAATGGTACAAATTTACAATGAAATTACAATATACTTTTACAAGGCAATTTTTGCTTCCGGGGCTTCACCCCCGAACCCCCGCTAGGGGTCCGCTTGCCCCCAGACCCCCCAGCCAAGGGGGTATCCCCCTCGGACCCCGCAGAGGGGGTACCCCCCCTCTGCACTCCCCCACATGGAACAGTGTACATACTTCTGGGGTGTAAATACTTCATGGGGTATAAACACGACTGAAAGTAAAAAACCTCTAAATCAGGAAGATAATCAGGCTCCACAACCAACAAGATACTTATGATACAAGAGTTTCAATTATATTTTGTTTCTGTGAAATCTAAAACATCATTGGAATTTTCCAAATCAATTTTAGAGGGCCTGGTCAATTCTAGTGATATTATGCCCGAAGAGTCTCCTATCAATGGAGATATTTTTCTAGATGCATCTTTAGACCCATGGTATGGATATATACTTGTGTATATCCATACTCTGAAATGCCCCGCTTCTGCTTCTCGTGATGAGCATTGACAAATTCAACATCAAGCATGAAACTATCTTATACTCAATGACACTTTGCATAGTCGAGTCATATATTACATTCTTCGATGATGTGTCACACAAGAAGAAGAAAAGCTCGTTTTGAATGACTGTCACACCGTAGCATGTGCTGGTCATTTTTCTGGGTCGGGAACAACACAAAATATTCTACATGTAGGTTACTTCTAGCCCTCATTAATCAAGGATTGTGTGGAGGTGTTCAAGAAGTGCCATCTGTGCTAGATGTTCTGTCAAAAGATACGAGCACACCTTACTCCTATGTTTCCAGTCATTGTTGTTAGTCCTTTCACCAAGTGGCGGGTTAACTTTACTACATGTCACCTGATTTCATCTAGGGGGCATCGTTACATCATCGTAGCAGTAGAATAATTCACAAAGTGGGTTGAAGCTATGCTGACGTTTAGCAATGATGAAGAAACCACGACCCTTTTCATCTTTAATTATATAGTAGCAAGGTTCGATATCCCGAAAGAGATTGTAACTGACCATGGCACTCACTTCTAGAATAAAATGATGACTAAATTAACATCAAAGCTCAGGTTCAAATAGGAACATTCGTCACCCTACTACCCAGAATCGAATGGTCAGGTTGAAGATGTGAATAAGTCTCTTAAGAATATTCTTCAACGGAGGAACAATTCTACCAAGTCAAATTGGTGTTTGATGTTGTATTCAACATTGTGGGCTTATCGAACATCTGTGAAGAATGCTACCATTTTTTCACCTTTTCAACTCATATACGAGCTGGAAGAAATCTTACCTATTACATGTCCAATCCCTTTAAATTTGGTAGTGTAATTATTGTTGAACACATCACTGCTTGAGGAATGCCTTCTATATCTCAAGTAGCTCAATGAGAAGCATCACAATGCAGTCTTAGCCAATGAGGATCATAAGAAACGAGTCAAGTGTCAGTATGATAATTTTGTTCACCCTTAGATTCTCTTTGAAGGTGATCTTGTCCTGGTCTATGATCAATACAAAGATCCCCTAGGGTAAGGAAAGTTCAAACCCATGTGGTTCAGACCTTTCATTGTGAAAGAGGTCTTAGAGAAGGGCGCTTACCGTTTGGTTTATTTTGAGGGAAATTCTTTAACGGAGCATAGAAATGGGCTCTACCTTAAGAAGTACTACTCTTAGGTTGGTCACCTGGGTGGATTATTGTATATATCTATAGCCTCTTATACATTTTTTGTCTTTTTGTCTAGTGGATGTGTAGTTATTTATGTCTTGTTTTTCACTATGGAATATTTCAAGTGAATCATAGGTTTACTTTTGGTTCGTGGATGACGCTAGTCAACACACTTGGAGGCTTGCTTCCATAGCTTGAGTAATTTTCACACCTGGAGGCCAGTTGCTATCTTCCAGAGGTATTTTTCTAGGTGATGCAACCAATAATGTTTCTGAGTACAATGTAGTGATAGAATTTCTACACAATGTTTTTTCACATGGAAGTTATCACCTCCAGGTTTACTTAGATGGTCAGTTGGTTGTGTCCTAGTTAAATGGGGTTTATTGTGTTTATGATCCCTCTCTTCATCGACGATTCCTTAGGGTACGTCTCTTAGAACGATATTTTTATTACATTACATATATCCATGTTCCTAGGATATTTAATAATTTAATAGATACTCTAGCTAATCAAGTTTTAGATTGTCATGTTGCTCACATATAAAAAGAAACACACACACACACACACACATGAACATGTAAATACATTTGTAAAAATGTTATCCATAAAGAAAGAAAAATGTATGTATATGTGTGTGTGTGTGTGTGTGTGTGTCCAAAAATAGTGTTATGAGTACAAAATTGGGCATGAAATCTTCAAAATTCATTGGTATACATCACTCGGCTTATGCCCTCAAAAAATATATATAGTACAAAAAGTTCCCTCGACACATCAATGTTCCAACACTATCTAAGGTCGAGGCCTATTGGACTTGCTATAATGAACGATGATGTTTGAAAGACATCAGAACAACTAGAACCAAGTCCTAGACACCCCTACTACATGTGGTTGCATAATCGGGGGGAGATCCTCGATCTCGACTATAGGAATGACATGAGTGAGAGCAGAGAGGTTTCACTCCACTCATTGTAAGACTTTATCAACCTCTCTGGATGGGGGTCCTCCTACAGCTTTTGGTCCTCTTGCTACTGCTGGTCTTGCCTTTGGTTGAGTATGACATCAAGTCTTGGTGAAGTCTACCAGTCGAATAGGCCCCACATTTGTACATAACATATTCACGAGTTAGTACTCTATACGTACATAAAAATGATATATATGAAAATTAAAAATTTAATAAAATTCAAAAATATATGTTACCTATCTCACCATGCTCTTCGTCGGGAGGCACATGCATGCCTAGATCTTTGAGGAAGTTGATCCCTGCATAGGGGTAATCCTTGATAATCGGGATCTGACATGCCCACCAGTCAAAAAATTTGTCATCTAAGGCCTCTATATTCCTCCTTCCACCTGGTCTTGGATGTAAATTTTCCCACCTGCTCACCGCTAGGAAGGAGGCTACATGCCCCCATACTTTCTCTCTGGGACTGAGACTAGGCACCCTCTAGAAGAAGGAGCATAAAATGGTACCAAACCTAAAGTTCTTGTTGGTATGCCTACAACACTCTGTGAGTTGTCTCTTCATGCATACAAGCATGGTGGTACTCCAATAAAACATTGTTGCCTCAAAAAAATGAATTTCATAATTCATATCTGCACATGAAGCATGATGGAGTGTCACATATCCAATAATACTCTTTATCATAAGTAGGATCACTCATATAGAGAGGTTGGTGATCTTTTGAATCAACAGTTGAGAACCCACTTTCTCAGTACCAGCCTCATAATGCATGTTGATATAATCCTCAATGTTGAGCGACCCAAGAGGAAATGTACTCAAGTCGATTGGTTCCCCTCTTCTCGAGAGGCCAGTCAGAAAGTAAATGTCCTCTTTATTCGAGGTCAGGGATTGACCCTCCAACATAAAATCCTTTGTATCAGGGTTCCAATACTCCATGAGAGTGTTGATCAACCTCGGTTGTGCCCTCATAAATAGACACTAGAATAATTTCCATAAATCACATTGTTTCAGTGCGGAGATGGCCACAGGGTCCTCCTTGACCAAGATATCAAGCTCCTCATGCTCTCTCTCCCTCCAGTGAACATATTGTTAGAATATACTGGATGTACTCATTTTACCATTGACAATATCACTAATGTCACCCAACCATAGGCCGAAACAACCCTCCGAGCACCTTAACCTTGACAGAGAATCACTTCGAAAGCAAACCCTAGACTAGCTAGCCAAAAAAAGGGTAGCACACCTTTCCCCAAGGATAGCACACTAAACAAGAGCTGATCAGATAGTCCAAACCATAACCAAGAGATAGTCTGAGCCAAAATGCAATCTGCTAGCTGCAACAGCTGCAACGACAACTCTCCTCCAAACTTGTGCAAAAATTGGGCAACTGCAGTGCGCACAAGTGCTTCTCTGTAATTATGGGAAATGCCTACCAGAATGAAGATCGACCTCCTGTATTTATACTAATTCTGGATAACTACCTGGGCCAACTTCTCATTCTGGGTGTCTATTTACTTAGTATATAATATTTCTTCTGGCTGACTTCTTCTCTTGTAGGCTAATAACCTAATACCAATTATCCTCTTGAGCCGACGTGTCTTCTAGGGTTATTAGCCAACTCATTAGGGTTTATTCTTTCTTCTTGGAATATTATTTTCTCATCAAGTTCACATGTGGACATAAATACCTCCCGTAGGTACCATAATATTAACACTCCCTCCTAGCTAGGAAGATATTACAGGTAATGGTCTTGAGCACAAACATACCATTCACCCGGTAGAATCAACATAATTGTATAGACTGTCTCATGACTAGATCATGAGCACCATCATCACCATCAATGCCATCAGCTGCATCATCTCTCGAAACCATACTCTATCTGAGTAATTAGACATGATATTGGATAAGTCACTCACACCATAGAGTGACACAAGAGCCATTCTTCTAATTTGGACATATGTCCTAAATAAATAAATGTCCTGAACCATTTTTCGTCTGGGAAATCCATGTCCATTGATCATCCATCTAGCTGATAATCATTTTCAACACTACTGATAGTCTTCAAGGAAATTAGAACAATATCATTCAATAGAACACACCTATGTCTATCCATAATAGTACATAACTACAAACTAGTGGTACACTACCACACCAAGTAGCACACGTGTACTTGATCAGTGATGTATAGTCACAAACAGTGGAACAAATCCACCACAATAGTATACATCTACTTTCTAGAGACATAGAATCTTCATAAAAATCATCTGATATCAACTTGCACAGAAACAATGTTATGATATAAACTAAATCATCTGGGCCATTCTTCCACTCACATCTTTGATATCTTGGAAGAGCATCTCCCCTCAAAATGTAAAACATCAATGATGAGCTATCTAGACTATTATTCTCAATCAAGGAAGAATAACTGTCCTAATTTATGATCCTGAACAATTCCCCACCCTGGGCCATTCCTCCAACACTAGACAAAGTGTAACCTGGAGAGAATGAGTTTTCCCTAAGGAATGTTTGTCCCTAATTGTTGAACCTGGACCATTCCCCACCCTGGGCAATTCCTCCAGCACTAAACAAAGTGCAACCTAGAGAGAATGAATCTTCCCTAAGGAATGAATGTCCGGACCATTTCCTAAGGAAATGACTATCCTTCACCAACCTAAAAAATAGACCATTCCCAATGTTAACCACAATGGGAAATCGTTTTCCGATGAGGCAGGCCAGTCTTCTTAAGTAACCCTCAAGAAGAGAGACTTCCCTAGACCATTCCCCATGTTAACCAAAATGGGAAATCACTATCTATGGTACATCAAAAATCCATAGAACCATATTCGTTACAAAAATGACCATTCGATCTGGACCATTTTCTGAACTGGAAAATGCCTATCTATCAGAAATCTCAAACCACTTTCCAAATCTGGAAAGGAGCTGCTCATCCTGGACAATTTTTCGAACTCAAAAATGACTGTCCATCAATCAATAACACATCGATGCTCCCTCCAAACTTGGGATTCATCCATTCCTTTTTCAATAAGTAAGTCGTCTCCATGAGCTCTAGATTGAGTACACAAACTCTTTCATCTTGGACATAATATTTACCAAACTGTCTGCTTATCTTCTCATCTATGGAAATATATATTGGAGAACCACTTTAGCCTTTCTGGACTTCATCATGGAGAATGTAATGCTTGATCTCAAATGTACTTCGGTCTGGAACACTGGTTTTCTCTAAAGGCTTTATATATAGTTCTGATCAATAAAGTATATCATTATTGGATTCCTCTTTGGTTCTTGCTAGCTCACAACATCGTGGCAAGGGTCAAACTGGAACATATCCATGTGGCACTTCTTCTGTCATCATGAGATATTTGTCATGGATTGGAAATCCATCATCCTGATCTTCTGAGTAATCATTCTGATACAATATCTTTGTTATATAAAGTCTTCACCATGATTCTGATGTGCATTGGAGGTTCTCCACCAAGTTGTCTTCTTCCATCTACATACAAGGGTCTCTTTCTGGTATGCCTCAAAACCTTGAGGTTTCTCTTCATATTCTCTTTGTTCAATTACTCTGAAGAACAATCTTTGCATTCATCTGATGTAGAAATCCAACCCATGGATATTGCGGATGATATAATGACTCATGTAGGGGTATGTCTGGTTTACTGGAATGATTAATCATCATACTATTCTCCTTCCATCTGGGAGAACCTATATTTCTAGATCTCACAATGCTTTCATTCATAAGTCTTCCATACATTGTTCTTCATCACAACTTTCAGTTCCTCTTCTTGATTTTTTTTAGTGAGTTCATATCAGGCTAGTAATCTTGTGATTCTTGATACAATGACTCGTTGTTCTAGATTCTCTCTTTCTTGGAATCTTCATGTTCTTCCTCATGTTTCTATTTAGCTCTTGGTTCCATGGAGTTTATTATAGATTCCATGCACTAGAGATTCCACTTCTTTCTTTCATCATAAGATCATGGATGTGGATGGACAACCAGGGATACTTTAAGGATGATCTTCGAAGAAGACTTCTTCTATGGTCGAACTGAAAACATACTACCTTTCATGGTTGCTACCATGGATATATACTTCATCATATTCAATGGATCATAGGATTATCTCCCTCCTAATCCTTGCTTCATGTATGAGTGCATGTTTTTCTTTTGGAAATATATAATCAGCTCCCTCCATAATCCAGACTTCCATCTGCATCCTTATTGCCTTCTGCAAGGTGTCATAATTCTTTCTCCAATTTCTTCTTCATTGCTGACTTCTTCCTGTCGTTTACTTCTTCTCTTTTACTTCAAGATTGATTATGATTTTGATTTATCTTGCAGTTGTTACTTATGTAATAACCTTCACATGAATTTTTTATGTACTTCATCCTTTCATTTGTATTGTCTGACTTGTATTCATAATGATAGCAATCCTTTTTGTTTCTTCCATAAGTATAGTTTCTCTTTGAACACATTATATTCTAAGAAGTAGATATGCAACATATGTACATAAAACATGGTATGTACAAGAACTATGAAGAGTATTGTTACCTTGTCTTAGAAGAAGAAGTATGTTTTATCCTTCTTCGTCTTCTTTGTAGGTTCCTTTTCTTCGGCAACTGATGCTTCATGTGTCACCTTCCTTTTATTTATCTCAGGACAATGATTCTTGTAGTGACCATACTTTCGACAGTTGAAGCATTGTATTTTTGACATGTCTTTATCTTGATTTGGCTTCTTCCTTGAACCAATCTTCCTTTTGTTCCTGAAATTCTTCAATCTTGTTGTAAAGGCTTGATCATCGTACTTATTTTGGAGTTTCTCTTTTGCACTGATCCTTGATTCTTATTGAGCACAACAAGTCAAAATTTATTCAAATGTAGGATACTCCTTCCTTGTGTTCATGCTTGCAGAAAGTGCATCCCATGTCTTGGGGAGACCGTTGAGTACTATATTTACCAGTTCCTTCTTTGAGATGATCTCTTCAATAGCTTGTAGTTGATATATTAAGTAAGAGATCCTCACAAAGTATGATGTTATGCTGTCATCATCATTCATCTTCATGTCACAGAGATCATTCTTCAGACTCATTACTTGTCCAATGTTTTTAACTTAGAAGAGTTTTGTTAGGGTATTGTATATTCTTTGATTAGTCAAGATGGGAGATGTAGGGTATCGGGTGGTATTTTTTAGAGTCCACTATGATACTCATGGCATTGATGTCACTGTCTTTGAACTTCTCCATAACTTCAACATTCTGTGGTTTCTTCTCTTTTCCTTCTTCAAACTCTGGTTCCATGATCTTTCCTTTCTTGTTATCCAACACTTTATTCCTAGAAAGGATGAGGTCAATCCTTGTCTTCCACACTTTGAATTTAGAAGCTCCATCTAATTTTTTTTCAGAATTTATAGAGTAATTCATGGCTTCTTTCACTTGGTCAACCCTAGATTTGATCAAAAACTCGAACTTGATGTCTTAGCTTGCTAAGAGTACCAGGAGGTGCGCTAAGCTGGGTTGCACTAGTCTATCCAAAAATTAGGTCAATCCCTTCACTTAAGGTTCCTCAATGAGAGGATTAGGGTTTCTACAACTACACCTGCTAGTAACCGTAGAGATAGTTCTTTGGTAACTACTCCTGCTAGAAACCCTAGTGGCAGTTCTTCAACGATCTTATTATCCTTATGGCTATGCTCCCTTCCAGTGGTTAGAATGAATGAATGAGGTGTGGGCCCATTTGTTCCTTCCCCGTGTAGATAGGGGGTAAAACAATGTGTGTCAAAGTTGAAGTAGTCGATGTGCCCATTATAGGATAAATCAGTATATGCGGACATTAACAGATCTCCCTAGATCCACCTAGATCTAGAACAAAACAGGATAGGACATGACACTTCCCCTAAGTTACAATCATTTAATTTGTTATTGAAGAAGGCATAAGTGACGTACCTTTAGATATCGCTTCCTTATGTCTTTGTTGTCCCTACTTCACTTTGGTAGTCTTGTGATATCATATCTACAACGACACAAATTGACCAAGGTGAAAGCAACAATAATACATTCAATGAAGACTTAAACATGTGATCAAGGAGTCATGTAATAAAATAAGAGTGATTTTATGGGAAAGGGACATGCCATTGTATTATATTAAATAAAAGTAGAAGATACAACCATATTGCCTTGATGTTACGAGCTTCCTTTCAGTGGTCCTTCATTCCAAAACACACACTTGCTCCATGCTTTCATGAAGAAAATCCACTATGGCATGATGGACAAATGGAGGCCTCAAGCATCAATTCAAATAGGATTCCTCACACAATTTTGAACCTATTATTTCATCAATTCTCTATTCAATCTTGCTTAACCTCTTCCTTGATAAACCTTTCATTATATAGGAGAAGGAGAGATGGTTAAAGGGATGAGGATGATCCCACTAAATCTAAGAAGTCAGCAAGATGCCAACCATGTGAATGCCAATTCATTTTCGAGAAGATCCTCTTATAGAACCTTCATAGCCTCTTCTCCCTTTTAATCTTTGAAGTAGGTTCACACCCTGCTTATAGAGAAAAATACGAACATATTGCAATCCAAGTATAGAGTAGCCTATGAGAATCAGGTTTTTTCGCACCCTATAATACAGGAAGCCTATGAATGCATCTTAAAAATATATTTTGTAGAAGAAGACAACAATCACTTTCCTTAGGCAAAAGGTCGTTATGAGATCCTGAACACATAACTGTAGAGACATCACTAGAGTGACCAAAATAATGTGTAACAGAATGCCCCCAAAAGTATGAGGTTGAAACTCGTGACAGCCAAAATACTTTTCAAAATGCGTGTGTGTGTCAGAAACAAGGATCACACATAATCGAAAACCTGCAAACAATCAAGAATCTACAGAATATAATACCAGTTCTAAGGTAGGCATTCCCATGCTCATACCACAAATGAATGAAATCATAAATGTAGGCCATGGCCACCAATCATACACCGTGAATCCATATCATCAAAATGCTACATAGCCACTAGGAATACACTGTGGATCTATGATAGAAGACTCAGATTAGGACATAGCCACGTGACATACAAAGTGGATCTATGTGTCGATACAAATCATAAATGTTGCGTCGCAACCTGGACCAAAACGATGAGACCAAGGGTCTTCAATCCCATTGTCTAAAAGTATGAATCTAGCCATGTGATTACACGTGTCGAAGTCGAATATGATAGAAACCACTCGATTACTGGTCATTGATGGAAATCGTTAACAATTACGAGGGAAATCACCATTGATGTCAATGACTCCCAAGGTACTTAAGTACAATCCAAACGAATGTGAATAAATGAGTTGAAGTAAAACACTTGGTGGAATCTCTCAATCAGGGACCAATTATGTGAATCCATTGTCAAAAGTGAAGAGACTTGCCATTAATTCATACAGGTTCTAAGGTACTAAATGATTTGTAAGTCTTATTCCTAGATAATGAATTGGAGTCGATAGAAAAAGACTCGTCACTAAAGGGACTTGATGTATCCCCCATCAATGACACAAAATAAGTAACATATTTTAGGGTAAGTCAAAGTATAAATATGATTTGAAATGGACACAGGGAAGGCTGACATGGTAAGAAAAAACAACTGCATATGGCCAACTCAATGGAGGGCTTGTTTGGACTTCTCTTGAACATATGAATGACATGACAATGGTATTGACAACATTGACTAAAAGATGACCCAAGATATGACCTTGTAGCAAGTCAGACGAGAGTCAAATGGATTTCCCAATCCGGATTCAAATGACGAATAGGGGGTGTCATGTTCAAGTGCGACGCATACTGCCACTAATACAAATACCAAAGCACATCCCTTTGCTAAAATTTCCCCCACCATTTCTGGTGAGTACCTATTTATTTTTACACAAGCTTGAGGAGGATAACATATGCTTGTTTATGTAAGCTCATCCTTTAGAGTCCTTCAGAGTACATTTAACAAACCCTAGGAAGGATTTCTTCGGTCCCATAAGGGCCTTTCGATGTTTGTTTAAAGAGTCCAAAGATAGAAAAATCGGGGGTTTTTCATGTTTTGAGAGTCTGAAAAAAAATTAAATAGAACTCTCCCAGTTCCTTTTTCATTAATTAGTTCGACGAGACTGAAAAAGTGATAAACTATCGCTCATCGAACGTTTTCTTCAAATACTTTTATGAGTGTGAAAAGAACAAGATCGCTCAACAATCTTTTCATTTTTATGGAGTGTGAAAAGAGCTTAAAGGATACTCCCTTATTTTCGTTGTTTTCATGTTACCATGACGAGTAGGAAAAGACGAGAAAAGTATACTTAGTTGCATTCTCATGTATTTTTGAGTGCGAGAATGAACAAAGATTGAGCTCGAGGTTTTTCCTACAAAACCCTAAAAGGTATTCATACATGTGACAGAAAAAGAGACAACATACTCATACACCGTCGTTCGGGCTTCTAGGTCATCTATCTACGAAAAACCACTCTTACAAGGCCATTAGGGCATTAGGTTTTTAAGCAAAATAATATAAATAATATAAAAAATCAATGAGAAATAGTAAAAAGTGAATAAATATGGGTGAAAATCCCTTTTTACCATTTCATTGTTACTTTTTCAAAAACATGTGTAACACACCTCTTTTTTCTCAAATTTCTTCGCTCAATTGTGGGAGGTACAAGTGGTCATTCGGCCAATGAGGTAATGTCCTGATTCTTCAATTTTTTCATGGATTAAAATTGATTTTTAATGGAAAATTTTAGTGTTTGAGTCTATTTTGGGGCTAGTAGGTGCGCTCAGGCATTCTCACAGGTGATCCATTTGAGACTTGCGAGAACCTAAGGTTATCGCAGGTGGGCTTCAGTGAACCTGCAAGAATCTCGCACTGTGTGAAAGATTCACCTGTGAGGGCCGAAAATTGGATTTTCATGCATTTTTTTTCTCAATAAAAATTTATTCAAGAGGTTAAAATGAGTTCTTAACTTCCTTCTCATGGCTCCATTACAGGTATTGATCATCACGATGTTGGAATGGAGGGAAAGAGAACACGAGGAGGATGATGCCATTGCCAAAAATGATCCAGGCATAGTTGCTACCCTCCGGGAATGTGGGATCTTAAAAATTTTCAGGATCCCGGGCATGAGAGCCCAAATCAGGTTGTTAGAGTACCTGGTCCACATGTGGGAAGTGGATCAATAGGTATTTCATGTAAGGGTCCACACACTCACACTAGATATCGAGGATATATATTTTCTGATAGGGTTGTCAGGACATGGATACCATGTGACTCTAACTGGAGGTAGAGGCAGTGGACTTCCTATGAGTGAGTATGTTCGCCAATATTGTGTTCCCGAGGTGGAGAGAAGTAAGGGTAAATTCACCATCTGGGGAGTCCAAGATCTGACCTTACAGACTATCTTATTTACCATTTAACGCATGGCTAGGAGTGTGGCTCCACACATGTCTCTCCAGAGATATTTCTAATACATGATAGACTGTACAGAGCCTCGGGTTTTCAACTGGTCGGACGCAGTTCTCCACAGTATGAAGAGGCAACTGACAAAGTGCAGAAGAGGTAACCTAAAAAAGTTTAGGTACGGGTCAATTTTGGTGTCATTCTTCCTTGAGAGGGTCCCACTACTGCGTCTACAGGTAGATTGGGGTTTACCAACCCCACAGGATCTAAGGATGATGAGGTGGTGTAACCTCATGGCTCGATATATAGCAGGGCCTATAATCAAATATAACAATTCATTTTTTGACTGGTTGAGGCCCCAAATGCTGATGATCAATGACTATGCATTTGCTAGCTTGGATTTCTAAGGAGATCTGTATTTTGTTCTGCCTTTGGATGCTCAGTGGGGTGACTTAGGTAAGAAGTACACATTTTGTTCTTTTTTAATGGTTTTTGCAAATTTTATTATGTAAAATGTTTTTATGTCTCCGATCCAAGGACTAATCAAAAATTTATTTTGATGACACAGATGTGGGGCCATATTGACCTCCAGGAACATCTCCCATTCAGAGACGACAAGAAGTGGCTCTAGTGGCAAGATGGGATGCTGAGGATTACGAGGCAATTGAACAAAACTTATAGGGAATGACTACAGATGTCTCAGACATCACTATTGGGGAGATCCCAAGGCGCTATCAGGCCATACTGTGGGTGTATCTGGGTCTCTTAGTCGACTGCACCATAGGGTAGCCTGAGTAGTTGTATGTTACCATGAGCATCCATGATGCTAAATTGTAGAAGCCATGGGATTCATATTTTGATATTTTGGTCTTTAGACAAAAAATTTTGTAAAACTTTTGATCGTTATATATATGTGTGTGTGTGTGTGTGTGTGTGTGGCTTCTACCAGCATATTTTGTTTTTTATAATACATGTGATGTGTGATTGGTTTTATAAAAGTCTCAGATGTCTGTCTAACACATAATTAGATAAAGCATTAGTCAATGTATTTAGACATCTAGGAATGTGTTGATACTCGATATAATCAAAATAATGTTCCAAGAGGTGAATTCGTAGATATACTCGCAATAAAGTAGGACTTCAGATAGCATAGACATTACTTAACTGTAGCACTGCTAGCTGTAAATCAAGTCGTATAACCAAGTGGCGGATACCAAGCAAAATAACATTAGTCAACAATTCGACAATGACACTATATTCTACGATATTATTGGTCACACGACCGAGGAAAACACCTTGTAGATTGATAAGTTCAGTTGTAGGTGCATAAATTGGCCATGCAGCAGAAGCAAGGTTCTGAGTACTACGACTAGCACCATCGGCAAAGGTAGTGTGGGGTAGAGAAGACTCCGACATCTGGAAACCAAGAACAATGAAAGGTAAGCAGTCGAGGGTAGAAACCAAATAACGAAGGAGCACACTAAAGTAATACATAAAATTATGATACAATAAAATACAATCACTCATGCAGATATGATCTAAGCATAGTACTTCTTTAATTAAATATCATTTCTGGGTTCACTCAAAGGGATACCATCATAGTCCACTAACTCATAGGCTCCTTTCTCCAACACTTTTCTGACGATATAGGGACCTCACCACATAGCCTCAAATTTTTTGGCTACTAGCAAATATCGATCTTGTTCATAAAGGAGAACTAGATCACCTTCAGAGAAAACATGTGGCTTGACATGTTTGTCGTATTGGGATTTGACACATTTCTTCTAGGTTTCTATAACTAGGGTGGCATCACGACAGGTTTCTTCTAGTTGCATAAGATACAATAGACATTCTTCTTTAGCAAAAGTGTTTGGGAGAAGTTCAACAACTAGATTTAGAGATGGTATCTCACATCCAATCGGCAAGATGGCTTCGAGACCATAAACTAACTAGAAAGGTGTAAACCCAGTAGTAGACTTGACAGATGTCTGGTAAGCCCACAATGTTGAAAACAACATCGTGTGCCAACTAGTTTTGTGAATCCCTATCATTCATCGAAGCATGGTAATGAGGAATTTGTTTATTGCTTCAACCTAGCTATTGGCCTGTGGGTAATAGGGTGTTGAGTTTTCATGGCGAAGACCCAAATTTTCGGTGAGTTCTGACATCATGAGGTTTCTAAAATGGCTATTTTGATCAGTAATGATAGCTTCAGGAACACCAAACTGAGCAATGATGTGATTGAATATGAATAGTGTTGTAGTATTTTCAGTATTATTTAATGTATGCATCGCTTTGGCCCATTTCATAAAGTAATCTACAACTACAATAATGTATCCATGCACCCCAATCGAGTCAGGGTGACATGTCATGAAATCGATACCCCGTTTTTCAAAAGGTCCAACGGAGACTACAGGGTGTAGAGGAGCAAGGTGTGATCGTATTTTGTTGTTGTATGTTTGGCAAGCATGACATTTTTGGACAGCGATAATACAATCATTGAATAAAGAAGGCCAAAAATACCTAGCTCGTAAGATCTTTTAGGCAGTAGAATTCCTAGACATGTGACCAACACATGCTCCAGAATGGTAGTCATTCAAGGCTTTATCGACTTCATCAAAAGTGAGGCATTGGTGAAAAATGGAGTCAATCCCACAATGATAAAGAGTATCACCGAGGATAATATACTGATGGGATTGGTAATGTATTCGATGGTGGTCAGTGATAGACAAATTGGGTTGAAAATTCTGAGTATGGAGATATATAATGATATCCCCATACCAAAGGTCATCAGAACTGATCAGAAAAAGGGAATCATCAGGTAATGAATCCTCTGCTATATTTTTTGTCTTAGAATAGGGAAGGTCGCATATCAATTCGGAAAACACCAAGGATTTCTTGGACTTAGCGCATTCGAATTCTAAGTCAAACTCCTGGAGTATTACGATCCATTTGGAGTATTTCCCCCCTATCAATTGGCATGTAATAATGTGCTACATAGGGTTGCATTTGGAAATCACAGTAGTCTTTTGGAAAATGATATAGTGCCAAAACCGTTGGACAGCTTGTACAGCTGCCAAGGCCAAATTTTTAGCATGTAAATACTTGGCTTTGGTAGTTCTGAGACTCTAACTCAAATAATAAATGACATGCTCATCATGAGAATCATCCTCCTGGACTAGAACCATAGCAATGGTGTAGTTCGGGGCTACAATATACAAGAAATAATCGCGACTGTAATCGGGTGGGAAGAGTAGTGGGGTATGGGTTAAAGTTAGTTTTAAAGCTTCAAAATATTTGTTGGCAGGGGTATCCCATACAAACTCATAACCTTTCTTGAGTAGTTGAATAAATCCCAGGGTTAACTTAGCATAGTTTGGGATGAAACAATATAGAAATTTTGCCTTCCCTTGCAAACTTTGTAGCTGGCGAAGTGAGGAAGGAGGAGGGAGATTGAGAATCGCCTCGACCTTCAAAGGATCTACCCTGATCCCTTCATGTGAAACAATAAATCCTCTGGACTTTGATGTCTCTACAGTTATGTGTTTAGGCTCTCATAAGGACCTTTTTCCTGAGGAAAGTGACTGTTGTCTTCTTCTACAAAACATATTTTTAAGATGATTTCGTAGGCTGCTTGTATTATAGGGTGCGAAAAACCCTGATTCTCACAGTCTACTCTATACTTGGATTGTGAGATGTTCACATTTTTCTCTATAAGCATGGTGCAAACCTAATTCAAACCTTAAAAGCGACAAGAGGTTACAAAGGTTCCAGAAGAGGATCTTCTAGAAAATGAGTTGGCATTCGCATGGTTGACATCCTACTAACTTCTCAAATTTAGTGGGATCATCGTCATCCCTTTAACCATCTCTCCTTCTCCTATATAACGAAAGGTTTCTCAAGGAAGAGGTTAAGAAAGATTGAATAGATAACTGATGAAAGAATAGGTTCATAATTGTGTGAGTAATCCTATTTGAATTGATGCTTGAGGCCTCCATTTGTCCATCAAGCCATATTAGATTTTCTTCATCCAAGCATGGAGCAAGTGTGTGTGTTGGAACGAAGGACCACTAAAAGGAAGCTTGCGACATCAAGGCAATCTGGTTGTATCTTCTACTTTCATGTAATATATTACAGTGGCATGTCCCTTTCCCATAAAATCACTCTTATTTTATTACATGACTCCTTGATCACATGTTTAAGTTTTCATTGAATGTATTATTGTTTCTTTCACCTTGGTCGATTTGTGTCGTTGTAGATATGATATCACAAGACTACCAAAGTGAAGTAGGGACAACAAAGACATAAGTAAGTGGTATCTAAAGGTACGTCACTTATTCCTTCTTCAATGATAAATCCAATGATTGTAACTTAGGGGACGTGTCATGTCCTATCCTATTTTGTTCTAGATCTAGGTGGATCTAGGGAGATCTATTAATGTCCACATATACCGATTTATCCTATAACAAAATTGGCGAATCCACTGGGGATACGACTCATTTTTTGGTTTTTTATTAGCCCTTTTCTCTTAGCCTACTTTTTTCATTGTCAACCAGTCTCTGAGACTATAGGAGACCCATATAGACTCTCTAGACCTAGAAGTTCACTCAAACTTTTTGTCCCTTTTCCAAATTTTCCTTGATTACAAACCTTCTCGCACTGTACCTCTTTATAGCCTACGAGAACCATTGATTTTTGCACCATACTGTTCAGTCTAGTGCGATCTTTTCGCACCCTGCTAGTGTCTAGACTGTGAGAATTCCTAATTTTCGCACTGTACCCCACTACTAGGTTGCTAACTCATTTGTAAAAGTTTTTGGATTAGGTCTTCTTGTCTTTTTGATACCCAAATATGTTTGTTTACCTAGGAATAAATTCTTTTGCTAGTGTTTGACTGTTTCTTGACTTCAAATCTTGCGGTTGATTGGTTTTCAGAGATCGAAAACTCTTCTTAATCATTTTTCCCATTTTTTACTTCTTGACCTTTTATCAACAAGGGTATAATCTCTGATTTTGAGATCTGAGTGTTTTTTTGGTAAAACTTCTTTGATTGGATTAAAATTTGGGATTAATTGTTCTTTTAGATTGCTTGTTGCTTGGAAAGTTCTTTGTCCATGTGCATTTGAAGAGATTTTTACTTGTCAATTTTTATTTTTATCTCCATTGAAAGATCGATTTGTGTGTTTGTTGAGTATTTTATTTTCATTGGTTGCTTACTTTTTCTTAGTTCCATCCCTATTTTTTGGTTTCTAAAAAAAATAAAATTAAAGTCTTTTTCTTTTAAGCAATCATTTATTCAGAAAATATCAGCGTTAAAATATTGAAAGAGAATGAATAGTGAATTTACATTGTCAATGAGTGTTTGGTACTACATTTAAAAAGAGAGTTGTATATCGTAGTTTGCATTGTTCCATAAAACTCCTTTTTCCCTGCTGTAGATAGAATTCATCGAATGAAAGTTTGTATCATTCATTTCATTTATGCATTGTTGAGTCAAATTATTACACAACATTGGTTTCATTTCCATCTCCCTCTTGAGTAACAACAACCTTTAGTAATATTGCGCAACATTAAAATCAGACTAGAAACATTTTCTAAGGCTCTTTTGCACCAACATTAGCTAGGCTAGAGCTTTGGAATAGGTGGTGAGACACACTCTCCAAAGCGTAAAACACACAATAGTATCTTGTGATAGGGACTCTTAAATTCCATTTGCAACATTTTGTCCTGGGAAGCCCTTCTCACACAAGGGTCAAACCTGCGGTCACATTGAGATTGACAGAGTTAGTCACCCTACTTTGTTGATCTCAGTGTAGAGATTGCACATTTTACGGGGGTCTCTTGAAGGTATACCCACAATGATGAGTGGAAGCCTATCAAGTTGATTTCAGGATAGATACCCTGCCCTTGCATGTGGATCAGACTGTCGATTATTTCCCTAGGAATCATTGTTGTTTGTGGTAACTTTAGTAACCTATCTTCTTAGCATCTTACACAAAGTGATTGTGGAGGGGTAGGTCTTCACAGTACCTGGACTAGATGTTGGCCAGACTCACTTGGGCTCCTTGGAGGGTATACCCACGATTATGTGTGGGAGCTTGCGCCAAGGTGTAATTCTATTAAGTAGGTCATCAACGTAACTTTTCCACCCTGGCCTAGACCCTTTTTGTCTCGACGTTGCGACATTGGATTTCATCACCAACTAGTGACTTCGAAATAAAAAGGTCTTGTCTGCTTGGTTTTGATTCCTAGATTTTACTAGTGCGTGTTGTTTGTTTCCATAAGTTGGACATATAATTTCTTTCATAAGATTTTGGATTGATCACCATTGATCCTCCATGCCACTCACATAGAATGAAAGGAATACCCCCAGAAGATCTGGAAGGTTCTCAACCCTTTCCTACCAACTCACAGAAGGGATCTCCTCAACAGAGTGAAATCCAAGACATTTCCACTCCATGAGTGGAAAGAATGGACTCTTTAGAACAATTTTGAATTATAGATTCTCGAGAGGGATTTCGACTTCCTCCCGACTTTGTGAGACATATTGTTTGAGTGAATTCATCTAGAGAAATTGTTTTTGAATCTTTTGGATTACCAACTAGACCTTTTACTGGCCTTGAAGGTCAGGATCCTTTTTGGACTACTAGCATTTTTAGATGGGATCTCTTTGGATCAAGAGTAGGCATTGATATTATTGTCACACATGAGCCTCCCAAAACATCTGATCCAGACGTGATACCTTTTACTATTGCCTATTATTTCCCTGGTTCAGATGCTCAACCAGCTGACCATGTCTTGACTATCCCCCTTCAAACGACCCATTATACAATGGTCCCATATACTATGAATCTTCACACCAGGATTATGATGGCTATCCAAGCCCCCATTGGTACGTTGCTTTCGCCCAAACTCACCCCAACACTTCTACCCAGATATCATGCATTGAATGCTTCCATTCCTGTCCCTACACAAATCACATCCAAGACTCCTGGCATTTCCACTCCTTCTGGGAACCATCTTGTTCCTGGTTTCATTCTGACACTTCCTCAGGCCCCTTCCAGAGGATCTCTTCCATCCTCTATCGGAGGAACTGACCCTAGTGGAACCACCCAGTCCTTCACAGCTAATTACCAAATTCCTGTTGGTGGACAATTTCACCCTAGAGGCCAAACATAATCCCCATTTTGAGGTCAAATCCCAATTGGGATGCCACCCCTGATTAGAGGGAAATCCCCACCTACCCCACCCTATGGAAAAAACATATCGGTAGCCTTGGCCCAGTATTGGAACCATCTTATCCAAAATAATCCTCAATCAACTGGGGGGCAACAGCCTCAAGCTAGCTCTTTCATACCCCCTAGTACAGGCCAACCATATCCAAGTCTGTCAAATCCCATTTGGCGCTCGAATGCTCGACCCAACATCCTTGTTCAAGGGAAAAAACCTAACCAATACAACCCTATATATTACATGCCTCCACACCAACCGAATCTGCCTAGATCTTTGCATTATATGTAAACTGCTTACGGTCCTACTAGTATACCTATAGGACTTCCTCCCCAAAGTCATTAGTACCCCCATGTGAATAAATGATTACCCTTCTTAGCCAACCTAGACCTCCTTGATCTATCTATAATTGTAAACGTTCATATCCGTCACTCTCCTCAATGGCCCATCATACCAACCAAACTACCATCCGAGATTTCTAAGTTCGATGATAAATTAGGAGAGGACCTGAACAATCATGTAATGACTTTTCAGCTTTGGTGTTCATCCAACTCTTTGATGGATGAATCTATTCGATTACATCTTTTTCAGTGAACTCTCATGAGTTCTACCATGAAGTGGTATATAGAATTACCACGAGGCTTCTTCACTAACTTTAACACCCTTGCCATGGATTTCCTCACCCACTACCAGTTACTGATCCATTATGAAATGGGAACTAAAATTTTGAGTTCTTTCAAACAAACCAAAGCCACTCATATCTTTGATCACATTCATGAGTGGTGATGGAGACAACATCTCATCAAACTTGAGATTTCCGATCAGTCACTGGCAAAGTGGTTCATGAAATCATTCATGAATGACATCACTCATGACATCACCATGGGTGGATTTGTCACATAGGAACAGGCAATCAATCATGCTCAATATCATGACCTCGTTTACTCACAAATGGGTACTCTTTACGATTTACTCCCTGACGCACCTCGTCCTTCTACTACTACTACTTCAACTACTCTTGTTTCTTCTCATGCAGCTGGTGGTGTGATTGGCACTTTCCACACCCAACCCCACTCTGCAAAAGCCTCTACCACCAACCCCAAGTCTGTTTCTTCTAATGTTCAACATGCTTTGTCTCCTACTCCTCTCACCGAAAAGACTTCTAAGGTGAACTCTGTTCAAACTACCCCTCTTGAAAAGAATAAATCCAAAAAATGGAAGGGTAATATTAAGGAGGATAAAAATAATTCATAATCTAAGAAGACCAAAACACAACCTGTTGACGATAAGGATAAGTGAAAACCCCAATACTCTTGTCTTATATGTGGTGATGATCACTACACTAAGGATTATCCAAGATGAGACAAGGTTACTAAGTTCCTTTAAGGGACCCCGAAACCGCCTACTCCACCTGTGTTGTCACAACCCTTCCCTTCTCAAAAGTAGGCCCAATTGGTCATTCATGACCAACCTTCCCCCTCCACTACATCCTATGTTTTAATATGTATAGGTGATTCAAAGAAGAATGACATCACACTTACCACTTGAGCCAAAGATTACTCTTCCTCCAAAGAAAAGGTTGACAAAATACCTCCTTCGTTGGTCCAACCATCTCCCTCGGCTCCACCTACCAATGGTCCTCTTCATCTCAAATGACTGAGCCTAGATACAGTTCTTCACCCTCCCCCAAAGGGTGTTGATCAAAATTCTACTTTCAATCCTCATGCACGTGCTACCTAGAACTATAGTATTGTGGAAGATCTGGCCCAAGCACCATCTGCGATGTCAACCCTCAAAGTCCTTCAGAGTTGTCCTACACAATGGAAGGCACTGTTGAAATCCATTGGTGGAATCGAACCTATGGATACAAATTAAATAATTTTTGACTTGGAAGATCACATTCCATGGTTACCCCCTCAACTCGCATTCCAAATACAAGTTATTGTCTCCGATAAGAACATTTGTAGAAAAATCATTGATGAGGGTGCCTCGACATGTGTCATGTGTATTTCTTGCTAGAAATCCATCATCTCACATAACATGCTCAAAGCCTTTAATGGCTCTGGTTTTAAGCCTTATGGTGTCCTCCCTTCGTTGCCTATTACATTAGAAGGAAAAATGGTCAATGTTGAAGTTTAGGTCTTTGATGCTCCTCTTGATTACAACCTTCTACCTAGATGTAGTTGGATCGATTCCACACGTGCATTTGTGTCCACTCATTTCCATGTCGTACGTTTCCCACATCAGGGAAAAGTAATTACAATGGACCAATTGGCCTTCTTTAACTCTGATACACGTACTAGCAATGTACCTTTCATTGCAAAAACACCCCCTTCACTTTGGTAGTCTTTTGATATCAGATCTACAATGACACAAATCGACCAAGGTGAAAGCAACAATAATACATTCAATGAAGACTTAAACATGTGATCAAGGAGTCATGTAATAAAATAAGAGTGATTTTATGGGAAAGGGACATGCCACTGTATTATATTAAATAAAAGTAGAAGATACAACCAGATTGCCTTGATGTCACAAGCTTCTATTCACTGGCCCTTCATTCCAACACACACACTTGCTCCATGCTTGCATGAAGAAAATCCATTATGGATTGATGGTCAAATGGAGGCCTCAAGCATCAATTCAAATAGGATTCCTCACACAATTATGAACCTATTCTTTCATCAATTCTTTATTCAATCTTGCTTAACCTCTTCCTTGAGAAACTTTTCATTATATAGGAGAAGGAGAGATGGTTAAAGGGATGAGGATGATCCCACTAAATCTAAGAAGTCAGTAGGATGCCAACCATGCGAATTCCAACTCATTTTCTAGAATATCATCTTCTATAACCTTTGTAACCTCTTCTCCATTTTAAGCTTTGAAGCAGGTTCAAACCTTGCTTATAGAGAACACTACAAACATCTCGCAATCCAAGTATAGAGTATTCTACGAGAATCAGGGTTTTTTTCACCCTATAATACAAGAAGCTTGTGAACTCATCTTAAAAATATGTTTTGTAGAAGAAGACAATAGTCACTTTCCTCAGGCAAAAGGTCCTTATGAGAGCCTGAACACATAACTATAGAGACATCACCAGAGTGACCAAAATAATGTGTAACAATGTTAGGTATGTGTTATATGCTTTGCACGAGTAGTAGT
>ML793206.1:168146-179596 GCA_009831015.1 Picea engelmannii | reverse complement strand
GGTTGTGGAGCCTGATTATCTTCTTGATTCAGAGGTCCTTGTTTTCAGCCGTGTTTATACCCCATGAAGTATTTACACCCCAGAAGTATGTACACTCTTCCACGCAGGGGAGTGCAGAGGGGGGGTACCCCCTCTGCGGGGTCTGGGGGCAAGCGGGCCCCCAGCGGGGGTTCGGGGGCGAAGCCCCCGAAGCAAAAATTGCCTTGTAAAAGTATATTGTAATTTCATTGTAAATCTAGACCATCCATTATAAGGTCACAGATCTAACGATAGAGATTATGTTAGGGTTTTTTCCCCTAGAAGGCAACCCTCTTTTATGAGGGAAATGTATTGTGGCTATGGATGAGGGTGAATATTGTATTCTGAGAGAGGAGACTGTGAGAGAAAGAAGAAGAAGTTACAACGGGTTTTGCTGTAGGTTGTATCCCTTCATTTGTTGGATAATAATAAAGGAAGGACCTGGCAATTTCTCTGGTGGACGTAGCCCACACTGGGTGAACCACATAAATCTGTGTCTCTCTTGTATTGTGTGTCTTCTATGTTTTGTTTCTGCATTTGTTTTATTTTATTGCTCCGCGGTCCTGTTTTTCTAACAAAGTGCGCACCTCTCTTGGGAGCTATTCTTCTAGGGTTTGAGCACCCTCCTGCATGCTAGGTATTTCTTGATGGTGAAGGTATTTCTCTTGAATAATATAGCAGAGGATTTGGCTGGGTTTTCTTCCCTTGTTGAGAACGGTTTCCCAGGATACTTCTTTTCTTCTC
The DNA here is from genome assembly GCA_009831015.1 of Picea engelmannii. Taxonomy (NCBI): domain Eukaryota; kingdom Viridiplantae; phylum Streptophyta; class Pinopsida; order Pinales; family Pinaceae; genus Picea; species Picea engelmannii. The sequence continues at coordinate 178,834 of ML793206.1, read as the reverse complement.
GTGCATGGTGTTTCTTCTTATTATATTGGTTGTTGCAACATTCTTGTTTATGGTTAAGACAAATGAAAATTGAAATGAACAAAATTATTAAAATACATTATTGAAAAATCAACATGGTATCAAAGAATAAGTCTTGAATAAGCAATTGCACAATCTACAAGCGTTTACCAGTCATCCCTCCTCTTCTGCAGAACCGTACAACCCTTCTAGGGTTTCCAAAATATCTATATGACCCTCGTATTTTGAGTGTTTCATCACATAAAAATTAGAATTTGAGGAAAATTTTGTCATGGTAGAGTACGTCCTTCTCTAGTGCACCTCCAGATACTCTCAGAATGAATTTCCAAGCATTTTGAATTTTTGACCCTAGGGTTTCACAATTTTCTTCAGATTTCTATTTTTAGGATTTCTGTAGCTCTTTGAAGAAGACTTGAAGATTAGTTTTGTTATTTTAACTTTCAAGGCTTATTTTTGGCATTCATAATCCCAACAAAACCTAATGTTTCTAGGCTATCCTATCCATTAGGATTTCTAGCCTAGTTAACAAGAGTTTGTGAAGAATCTAAAATATGATGAACAAAGCTATTGATGAATAGAAAGAAGATGACGACATGACAAGGAAGCCAATAATATACATAAAATCTTACATTGAAGGGCCATATTTAAAGTAGAAATATGACGAAAGGTGACACCATGACTACCTTCTTCATGAATATCTCAGAGGACAAAGATCAACCAGGTGCCATTGGAGAATTCATATCAGCACCCTCATGTATGCACTTGTATATTTATTATTTGTATCATTTTCATGAGGATAATTATAGGAGGAAGGAACATTTTTTCTGAAGTCATGGATCGAGAGGGATCTCAGTGCATTTAGATGAACAACACACTAGAAGTGAAAACTCCAGGTTTTATTTTTATAATTATCATTCCTCTAACTTATATTTCTAAAGTTTGCTACATTACAAGTAGGTGTTGTAGCCATGGAAAAATTCCTTAAATTGTTTTGATTCTAGAGATGTACTTATTATTCTCCTTTAGGAGATATTATTTTGTTGGTTCATTTTGTTTTCTTGTTCAAGATAGGCTAACAAGAAAGGAAGATGCCTATCCCCCAAAGGGAGTGACTTGACTCAGAGGGAGTCAAAACTATTTTAGAAAGAGGAAGAATAAAACCATCATTGAGGCAATCAGTGCAATAATTCATAAATAGAATCCTTATATGATTTTATGGGCAAAAGCATGCATGACACAGTCTATGTTCAGAACAAGAGTCTTCACCATATTTTGAAAAACATAACTCTCGAAGAAGTCTTCACCAAAATAAATCTTGAGATTGAAGTCTTCAGGTTATTTGGGTGCCCAATGTATTTTCATGTACCCAAAGAGGAGAATTCCAAGATAGATCCTTTAAAAAGAAAGGATACAGTGAATCTTCAAAGACAGTCCAGATCGAAATCCTTGGTCAGAGATAGATTGATACAAGAAGAGACATTTCTCTTGAAGAAGAGACAGTCTTTCAAAGATTCAGAGGATCTCAGATGGAGAATAGTAAGACAATACCTTCTCCCTCTTCAACAGTTTAGAGGAAGACAAACATTATTTCAGTTGATCCAATTACTCTAGTTGATATGTCCAAAGAAATTGTAGTAGGGCATAAAATTCCTACCTAGACTCACTCTGCAACATTTAGAGAAAGATAGAAGCCTCTCAAGGCACATACCGAGAAAGCAAAAGATATTTTCAAGCTATCCTTCAGTCATGAGCCACTTCATTGATGATGAGCTTCTTGGTCTTAGAGAAGAAACACATGAACATATATGGAAATATGACATAACAAAGAGTACCAATATATATTAAAGAATGATGTATAAGACATTATTCAGGGACCAAAAGGGAAGTTAGTGGTAACTTCCAAGTGGATCTATAAGATCAAGCATGCAACTGATGGAAGTGTTGAGAAATACAAAATGAAATCTATAGCCAGAGGTTTCTCACAAACAGAAGGAGTTGTCTATGACGAGACACTTGATCTAGTGAACTCGATACACTTCCATACATACTAACATTCATGAGTTGGAAGCTATATCAGATAGATATATTTTTGATAAGTTTGGATTTCAGCAAGAGTGTTGTTGATCCAAACCTATATCATTATAGTGTACATGACGAGAGCCTGATCCTGATGACTTATTCATAAATCCTTGTTGTTGGATACAAGTAATCCTTGACTTCTAAATTCAAGATGAAGAATCTGAGTATGATGCACTACTTCTTGGGACAATAAGTATGACAGAGGACCGATGAGATTTTCCTGAGTCAAGGAAAATATATAGTGAAAATATTAAAGAAGTTCAGTATGACAGAATGAAAAATCCACCATGATGGATTTAAAGAAGAAGATTGATGATGATTCAGACGAGACTGATCCACAACTGCTTGGATCACTGATATATCTAGTTAACACTAGACTTGATTCATTCCATGCAGTGAATGTGCTTAGTCATTTCATGAGTCAACTGAGACAGACTCACTAGAAAACATCAAAACATGTATTGAGATATATATGAGATATGGCCTAAGATATGCCTCCATTGTGAACTTGAGTGTTCAGGATATGCTGATTCAGATTGAGAATAAAGTACAGTGAACTGAAAAAGCACATCAGACTGATGTTCTATCATGAATTTTTTTATGGTTTCCTAATGCAGCAGGAAACAAAACTATGTGGCCTTGAGTAACAAAGAGATAGAGTATATAGCATCGAGTGTGTGAAGCAATGTGGCTTCACAAGCTTCTGACATATTTTCTTGACCATGAGATGGATCCTATGATGATAACCAAGAGCTGTGAGTAAAGCTTCTTGAGAACCCAATGTTTCTTAATGGATCAAAATACGATGAGATGAAATATCCTTATATCAGAGATATGATGCAGAGGAAAATTGTACACATGCAGTACCTTCATACACATGAGCATATTGTAGATATCTTCACCAAATTAACTTCACTTATGAATGCCTCCCTAGTTGAGAGGGAGTGTCGATAACTCTAGCCAAGAAAAAATCAAGATACATTTGTGTGAGACTTGGAATGATAAATAATGCCTCCCTAGATGAGAGGGAGTGTTGATGAATGCAGCTATGTGAGACATTCTCCAGATTACAAACCTGTGAGATGTGTATCATTGCAACTATTGGTCCGAATTATTTTCGACACGAAATGAGATTGAAGATATAATAAAGAAATGCACAAAGATATCACAGATATTCAATAATATAACAGAAATGTATCAGAGATGCAACCATAAACACAGATATACAGTAATACACGATTTCTATTAATGAAACAAATGTACAGAGACTGTAATAATACAGAGTGAAAGACTCGCTAGAATCGTGGCAGCTTATCTCTGAGAAGAGATGTGATGGCTACTCACATTCGCAAGAAGATGATTACAATGAGGCTCTGAAGGCATTTTTACAATAATAAGGAATGCCAAAAACCCTAGACATCCAAAAACCTAACCCTAGGAGATGAAGCGCCAAAAGTCATGTGGGCCCCATTTGGGTAAGTGAGTACATCAACTTCTCGGGGTCGTAACTTTTGCATACGATCTTTGTTTTAGGCATGTGATAGCACGTTGGAAAGGTATTGTCGAGGAGATTCATTTTGGAGTCTCAATCATGCCTTCAACTATGATTGATAACATTGATCTTGAAAAACCTTTATTTGGTCCCTCAAAATGGCCCCAGAAGTTAAAACCTGCTAAAAATAGTAAATTACCAAAATTGTCAGAAAATTGTTTTGAGCCATTTGGAAAAGGTGGGTGGCCACTGATATCCACTTGGATCAACTATGTGAGTCTTTCTCTCATATTACAAACCTAGGAGAAATCCCCTAAGAAGGGTACATGGTTCATGCCTGAGATAGAGCTAGGAATGTAGAGATGACCTCCTCCATTTAGAGAGTTGAGAAGAACTCTAGATGATTATCCAGTGGGAAAGGTGATATGTTGAGTTAGACGTGCCTGTGGCTATGCACAAGGTGAACGTGTGAAATCCAAAAGTGTTGGGTGAATCTTCATGTGAAAATAAATGAATATGATGTATTAGCCTCCGCTGAGACGCAGAGTTGATGAGAAAACTACAGATGATTCTTTTGTGTGAGGCAGTGGGAAAGAAGATATGTAGAGTGGACTTGTCTGTGGATGAGCATAGGTGAATGTGTGAAGATATGGTTCTTATGTGTAATGCAGTGAGACAGAGATATGACATCCCTATGGATGTTCCCCTAGTGGATGAGCACTAGTGGGTGTATCAGATCCCTTTCTATATGTTGTTCAATAGTCATACCTACCTGTAACCCTAATTGTAATGCAAAGGGTACATTTCAACTCCACCTTAATGTGATTAATAATAATAAATGTAAACAAGAATTAATATGGTTAATACTACTACTAATAATAATAATGTGACTTAGAGAGGTCAGTCCTATTGTGCCAATAGACGCTTTTGTTGATAGGAAAATTCTAATATAAGTAAAGGATGTTTCCCCATTGTTGCATCATATCTTTCTTGTGAGTTTGGAAATTTCAGCAAGTACACTTCTTTGGGAAAAGTGCACACCTCTCTTGGGCTCTAGTATTCTAGGGTTTGATCACCATCTTGTGTGCTAGGTCTTTCTTGGTGGTGAAGGTATTTCTCTTGAAGAATATAGAAAAGGATTTGGTTGGGTTTTCTTCCCTTGTTGAGAAGGGTTTCCCAAGTTACTTTGTGTGTTCTTGTGCATGGTTTTTCTTCTTGTGATCTTGGTTGCTGCAACATTATTGTTTATGGTTAAGACAAATTCAAATTGAAATGAACTACATGCTTAACCTACCTTATTTAAAAATCAATAGAAAAACCCGTAGCACAAAGTAATAAAACATTGGAACCAAGAAAGGAATCACCAAGGTAAATTTGGTTGACAATAGAACTCCATATAAATTTCAAGTTGCGACTAATGCATCCTTAACTGGTCAAAGATACAGGTCTACCACCCTTTAGTTCTTCATCAATTTTTAAGTCTTTAAGAGAAATGTTAATAATTGCATGGTGGACTGGGGAGCTTCATCAAATGTCATGCCCCTTAAAGTGTGTGGGAAGTTTAATTTCAAACTGAACCATCTAACATCTATATTATTTAGTTAGACAAAACCAAAGTTAAGGTTATTGAAGAACTAAAAAAGGTTTTTATCAGGATGTTTTCTAATCCAAAAGTTCATCAAACTATAGATATAATAGTAGTAGACATTCTAGACAACTATGGAATGTTGTTAAGTCGAGATTGGTTGGATATGATAAGTGGATACTTTTCTACCGAAATGGTCCCACTTGTGTCTCCCTTATAATGGAAAAATCAATCTGATAAGGATTGACAGAGAAAGGTATATGAAACATGTCATTACCAACTTGAATGACCCGAATGAACCAGTAATGTTCATGATCCGGATTATTTTCGACATGAAATGAGAGTGGATATATAATAAATAAATGGATAGAGATGTATCAGATATCCAACAATATAACACAAATACATCAGAGATATAAACACATAGATACAATGATATACAATTTCTATTAATGTGCGAAATATACATAACTGTAGAAATACAGAGTGAAAGATTCGCTAGAATGGTGGCAACTTATCTATGAGAAGAGATGTGATGGCTACTCACATTCACAAGAATATGATATTACAATGAGGCTCCAAAGGCCTTTTTTATCATAAATAAAATCCAAAACCCTAACTTGGGAAGATGAAAATCCAACAGTTTTGTGGTCCCCGTTTTGGGTAGTTTTGTGTATCAACTTCCTGGGGGCGTAACTTTGACATACGATCTTCGTTTGGGGTGTACAATATCTCGTTGGAAAGGTATCATCAAGGATATTAATTTAGGGGTATCAATAAGAGACTTTCATTCTAATAGAGAAGCTCGATCCTGAAAAACCTTCATTTAGGCCCTCAAAATGGCCCCAGAAGTTAAAAATCGCTAAAATAGTAAATTACCAAAATTGCCAGAAAATTATTTTGAGCTAGTTCGAAAAGGTGGGTGGCCATTGATATCCACTTGTATTAATCATCCCTCCTTAGGAATAAATGGTATCCATTTATTTGAGTTCTCGGTGTTAACATTCTGTAAATTTGTTCGGTTGATAAAAAAAAAATGACAGAGGTAACCTAGAAACCACTTTAGAGATGGGTACTAGCCTTATCAGCTCAGAGAGGTCTCTCTCTTGTCACTTGGAATTTAATATATGAGTTTTATTTAACAATTCACTGGCTAGGTTTTGTTTCTTTGAAGGGTTTTTTATAATTTTGTTGGAAAGGAAGGGGAGGGACACTTAGGGCTATGGAGTCAAAATTCTGAGAACAAATGGAATCATTGACTGGTCAGTAGAACTCTCCAGATGATAAATGATAAATGAGGCAATGAATTTGAGTTATAAATTGTAATTTGCAGAGTGTAATAAAAAAGGAAAAACATATAATTGCATCAGAGCATTAAATAAAATGAATTATGACTTAGTTAAGAAGAACTTAACATAGTTTAAATTGCTTAAGCCAAGAGCATCAAAAGATGAATTTTTGGCTTTAGCTATCCAATTTAAACATAAGATGGTGAAAATGAAATCAAGAACACATGAAATACATAGAAAGAAAGAAGACAAATCTTAGACCACCACGATTAGAATATTTTCATGGAGATTTCAATACATCTGCATGTGCATTCTATTCAGCTTCAGAAAATTACATTCAAGTTATAGATAGATAAAATCATTCCCTTTCACTTCTTCCAACCCCTAATACATTTGTAACTCCTAATATTTATAAAATATGAGTTCCTTCGACTTGAAATCGATTACAATGTTACAAAGAAACGTTTCAGTTTGGAAAACAATTACAATGATTACAATGAAACGTTTCGGTTTTGAAATCGATTACAATGATCAACAAGAAACATTTCTTGATCCATATTCTAGCTCCTCTGACATTTCTGTCCCTTTCTTTTCCATTTTATTTTCTCTAGTTTTCCATGTGATCTGCCATCTTTAGTGACATTTGGATATCATTTACTGGGCCCTGGAAAACTGCATTTTGTCTTAACCAACCTGATTATTTCGTTGCATTGGAATTCAAAAGGAATGTCATAATTTGTCATTTCCTTTATCACAATATCTAGGTCAATGTAGGAAGCATATGACATGACCGAGAGTCAAATCTTGACTACTTTGAACTGGTTCAAAATTTCAAAGTCTGTAATGAGATGCTCAACTAATGTATCTCCTTTCAAATTTTCCTCCAGGGTTTGAAATTAGAATGATTCATTCTTCACTGAGTCAAATGAGCATTTTATTATTCTTGATCATACAACTTTCCTTTTCCATCCCAAAATGGTGGAACTCCTTTGGTAAACAATTCTTCAAATAAATCTTTGAACTCATGCATACTCTATTCCATCTGTGTTTCTTTAGTTTGGACTGATTTCAGCATGTTATGTTTAGCAATAACACTCTTGGCCCAGATAATAAATGTAGTTCTATCTTTAACCCAAATAGTCTTAATTTCTGCATTAGGAACAACGTTGAGAATATTTATGGTGTTTTGGGCCCATTCTAATGGTTTCTTTGCTAATGTTTCATTTACAACAATACACCTATTTCTGGTTGTGATGTCTATGTTGTCTTTATCATTAATGAAATTCAAATATGATATGAACTAGGCAGGTTCAACAGCTATAGATTCCCAGATGATATGCTTGGCCCCTTTCAACAGAACTTTGCCTCTTAACCTCATTTTCAATTTGTTTATTCTTTTTTGCAAGACTTCATTATCCTTTTGAAATTGAGCTATCTTTTCATCCTTTTCCTGCAATTCTTTCTTCAATTTCTCTATGCTTCCTTTCATCCCTTTGATTTCTCTTTATTTCAATATAACTTGTGACATATCATAGACAAGTCCTTCAGTGTTTGAACCAACTTCTATAGTAGGAGATGCAACCACAACTTTGTTTAGAAATTTTTTCTTATCTTGTGACCATTTCACCTTTTCTTGTTATAGTTACAACACCCTATCCTTGTAGCCCAGTGATCCAGGTGGATATTGGTGGCCACCCACCTTTTCCGACTAGCCCAAAATAGTTTTCTGGAAATTTTTGCAATTTACTATTTTTAGCAATTTTTAACTTCTGGCACCAATTTGAGGGCCCAATTGAAGGTTTTTAAGGATCAAGGTTCTCAATGATATCCTATGGCATGATTGAGGCCCTAGAATGATTCTCCTCAGCGATACCTTTCCAATGGGCTATCATACGCCTAAAACAAAGATCATATGCAAAAGTTATGACCCCAAGAAGTTAATGCACTAACTTACCCAAATGGTGCCCACATGACTTTTGGCGCTTCAACTCCTAGGGTTAGTTTTTTGGATGTCTAGAGTTTTTTGGATTCCTTTTTATTGTAAAAAGGCCTTCAGAGCCTCATTTTAATCATCTTCTTGCGAATGCGAGTAGTTGTCACATCTCTTCTCAGAGATAAACTACCACCATTCTAGCGAGTCTTTCACTCTGTATTTTTACAGTCTCTATACATTTTTTTCATTAATAGAAATCATTTATTACTGTATATCTGTGTTTATGGTTGCATCTATGATACATTTATGTTATATTATTGGATATATGCGATATCTCTGTGCAATTATTTATTATATCTCCTCTCTCATTTCGTGCCGAAAATAATCCAGATCACCCAGTGTCTCTTGACGAAGTGTTTCCTTCTCCTATTCTAGAGAAACCAATTTTGTTGTTTGTGGATGCTCTGTAGCATACATTTTCAATTTATTCTTCAAACTTTGAATTCATCTTTCCTTCTCATCCAATGAATATTTCAACCCTTGGGGGCCTTAAGCTTCCAACCTCTTGACCTGAGTCTACCAAGCTCTACAAGATGTATTTTCCTTCTTCAACTGTCCTTGCAATTTCATTGCATAAGATGATAGTTTTGAATTCTTCAAGCTTAAAACCAAGTAATCTGAATACAACATATCACTGGTATGATTATGGAAGTTGACCTTGTCTAGAGCACTTAGGTGGTCATATTTTATCTTTATTTCAAAAACTTTGTCTTTCTTGAGGAAAATATATGAAATGATCTTACTTGGCTAAATCAAGTTAGACGAGAATATCACCCTATGTGTATATCCATCAAAAATTGTTTCCTAATCTACAAGTATTGGTTACAAGTGCTTAGGCTAATTTTTTTATAAACGAATGATTGTTGATAAATTCAATATTTATGTAATTTGTAGAATATAACAGATGCATAAATAGATGTAGAGACATAAGTAAAAACACCAAGTCAATAATCAACACCAATGAGACATAAGGCAACCGTTTATTCCATTCCAATTTATCAAAAGAATCGTTCTCTTTACAAAATTCTCTAAGTTAGTTTGGACCAAAGTCAAACTTAGATGTCCCCGATAAAAACCATACAAAAGGACTTCTAACAGAAATTAAAAAAATGGACTTTAAAAGATGGATCATCTTGCCACAAATTGTTGGCCACTCGACTATGCACAATAGCCTTTATCAGTCATGAAATTTAATTCACAAACATACAAGTCTACATAGACTATCAAAGATAGATCAACGCATTTGAAACACAAGTGTCTGAATGATGTAATTCATCCCTAAATCTTGTTTTCTACAATAGGACCCTTCTATCATAAAAAATAATTAGGATTTCAATGAATTAAAGAATGAATGAAAACTGAATTATCTCAATAAAAATCAAAGAGCGGACCTTAATATTCTTTCTCCTTCTATTCTCCTCTTGTTCCTCCTCCTCTTTTTGCCTTTAAGAAATCCAAATTAGTTGAAGTAGTTAAACTACCTCTTTAGTTAAGTTAACTAAAACTCAACCAACTTTTTAGTCAAGGGGGGAGATTAAGAAAATAATAATAAGAGTCTTTAATAAATAATAACTAGTATGTGGGACACCTTGTGACTCCCTTTAGCTTCTTTAAAAAGCATAAAACAACTAGATAATCAATCAAACACATCCCTCCTTGTGGATCCCATCCTCAATCTCATAATTTGACAATTTATATCAATGATAATTGAAACTATATCCAAAAATATAATATCCATATATCCAAAAAATAGTGTGTTGTCCAAAACTTTTAGAAGTCAACTGTCCTCAACAATCAATAAATAAAAACACTTAAAACCCCTATTTTCCACTCTGGGAGGAAATATTCCCCTTGTTGATGTTGCTCCCTTTGATTTCTCTAAATTTTCCTTAGGCTGTGTGGAGGCTTTAGGCCTAATCTCACTGATAACATGAGAGAAATCATCTCTCAAATGCATGCAGGATGACACAGATTTGGCAGAGTTATTTGAGGGAGAGGAGGGGGCAGTTGTGGCTTTTTCTTTGACAAGAGCATGGTGGGACTGTACTAGTGAGTGGATAGGCGAATCTTGTACAATTTGATTAATGGGTGAAAGAGAAGGTAGAGACAAGTTGGGTGAGCCACGATGTTGGGAAACTGTCAGGAGGACAACCTCTTGCCATCCATCATTTTCAGGGACATCAGGTTGTAATGAGACATGAGGGGGAACTGGGATACCAGGGACATGTGGGG
>ML793206.1:145443-161189 GCA_009831015.1 Picea engelmannii | reverse complement strand
TGAGCCTCCAGTCTACAAGGGGGTCCCACCTACTAGTATTATGGACTTGCTCTTTTGAATCTCAAAATTGATGAAGAAATAGAAAGCAGAAGCGGGAAGTAACCAATTATATCATAAGACAACAGTGAAATAAGATAAAAAATTCAAGGGTGTCTTCAAGGGGAACATCATAACAATAGTGTAAGCTTGATTGTTATTGACTAAAAATACCTTGCAAGAGTGTCATTGTGGAAGAATTGATCCAACATTTTATTCTTGACCAAAAATTGAACTCAAAAGATGAAAATCAATAAATGTCATAACATAATGAAACCAAAAATTTTAGAACAACATAAATAAAATGACAAAATTGCAAAGAAGAAGGAAAACTACTAAAATGAAAGAAAAATCGAAAATTGTTTTGAAAGCAGAATTGAAAAAGCAGTAATAAAACTACCAAAAATGAAAACAAAACTAAACTACTAATATACAGAACAATCCAAATAGCGTTAAAATATTCAAGTTGGTTCCACATAATGTTTTAATTGAGATCTGTTAGTGCTGTAGGAAAACAATCACTCTTGTAAATCTTTTAGAATGTAAGAGTTTGTACCTGGGACAAAATCAATCTTGAAAGGATCGAGCCATAATTTTTTAAATTTTAAGTGTCTTCCCCTATTAGCATGAGCTGAATCTCACAACAATACTTTCTTATTGCCTTTAAATTTGACATTATTGACACTCTTGTTGAAATACTTCTTAATATTTTGTTGTCTCCTTTTTATATTACCCAAGGCAAACATCCTTTTCTCCTTTAAAGCTAGGAGTGCACTCATCCTTTGTGAAACATCGGAAGAATTTAATTATTTGATCTGCAGCATTAAACTTAAGGAGGAAATTTCCATATTAGTAGGCAGAATGGTTTCTTGACTGTAAAGAAGTTGGAAAGGAGTGCAACCAATGCTTACCTTGGTGGTCATTCGATCTGCCCAAAGGGCGTAAGTGAGGAGAGTGTGCCATTGACGAGGCTTATCTTTGATAAGCCTTTTGACGATTCTCGCTAGATTCTTGTTAGTATACTCGGCCTACCCATTTCATTGGGGATAATAAGATGATGAGGTGAGATGTTTAACTCCCAACTTAGCTAAAAATTGGGTCATCTTAGTAGAAATAAAAATGAGTTCATTGTCTGTAATAATTTCCAATGGAAGACCAATTCTGGAAAAGATGTTATTTTCAAGGAAGGAAATCACCTGATCATCTGTTGAATGTTTAAGAGGGAGAACTTCGACCCATTTTGTAAAATAGTATGTGGCTGTAAAAATAAATACTTGTCCTATTGAATATAGAGGATTAACAGGACCAATAAAATCCAATCCTCACTTTGAAAAAGGAAAGTCCGGGAGGATAATTTGTAACGACATGGATTAAAGGCGTTCTTTCCCAACAAATTTTTGGCACTTGTCACAAGATATCTAAAAAACATAAGAGTCATGAAATATTGAAGGCCAATAGTATCCTTTTCTAATAATCTTGAAAGAAGTGGTTTTAGAAGAAAAATGACCTACATGAATAACAAAATTTGAAGAACCATGAGTTTATTGCAACAGTTTTTGTGCTTCCTCATTGTTTACACAAAGAAACAACATACCATCAATAGATATTCAAAACAAGAAGTCTCATATAATGATGTATCTAGCAGATTCAAGACAGAACATTCTCCTTTGATGAGTGTCTAAGTTGTTTGGACATCTTTGGTTTTGTAAATAGTAAACCAAATTCTTATACCAAGGATGTTCAAACATAGGAAGGATCTGATTATCAATGTAGAATAGTGATTATAGGGAACTATCTTGTTCATCAATTTCTTCACTATTTTCAGCATGATGACCTAAGTGAAGGGATAAGTCATGTCCCTTGATAGTGGTAGAAGTCATGATATTTAAATCATGCTCTTGTATCTTGGAAAGCCAATGTGAAATCTTCCCTGAAAGATAAGTATGTGAGAGAAAAAACTTGACAGCAGGTAAAGGGACTTTTACCAACATATGCTTACCTAAGATGAAGTGGAAAAAAATTTCAACAGATTTAACAAGAGAGAAAGCATGTTTTTCAATAAAAGAATATTTAAATTCATCATCAGACAAACTTTGACTCATGTAAGCCACTGGTTTTTCTTTACCTTGGTCATCACCTTGCATGAGGATAGCAGAAATTGCTTCCTTTGTGGCATTAGTATATATCGTGAATTATTTCTCAAAATTCGACTTCACCAAAACCGATGCGGAACTGATTTCTTTCTTGATCCTTACAAAATCATTTTCAACATCATATGTCCAAGAAAAAGAGAAATATTGGTTAATCATATTATGGGTCAGTTTGACCATTATATCAAAATCAGGAACAAACCTACGGACAAATTAATAACACCCATAAAATCTTGGACCTCCTTCTTGGAAGAGGGAGCAGGTAGATTAAGGATAACAACAATCCTTTTAGGATAAATGCTTATTCTCGAATCAAAGATAATGTGTCCAAGGATATTTCCCTTGGTAACACCGAAAATAGACTTAACAAGGTTTAGAGAAATGCCAATTTTCCTACATCACATGAGAACTCTTTTAAGATCACCAAAATTATCTGATCGGTTTTTAGAGTACACATTTAAGTCATCAAGATAGATCTGAATGATCTTGCCGATCAAATTGTCAAAATCTATTTGCATAGCTCTTTGAAAAGTGGAACTTGCATTAGATAAGACAAAAGGAATATGTTCATAAGAAAAGGTGCCCCAATGAGTAATAAAGGTGGTTTTATATTTGTCTACCCTTTTTACCTTGATTTGATTGCAACCAGAAAAACCATCAAGTAAGGATATCATCTATGACCCTGCAACTTGCTGCAAAATCATTTCCATATTAGGGAGAGGAAAGTGATATTTTATACTAACCCAATTCAATGCGCAAAAATCTACACATAATCTGATCTGACTAGTTGTTTTCCAAATGGGAACCGAGTTGGAAACCCATTCAGAATACTTGACCTGAAATATGATTCCATCCTTCAAGAGTTTTTCCAACTCCTTTCGAATAGTTTCTTCTAGTGCAAGTTTGATAGGTCTTTGTGCTTTCCTAACTAGTTTTATGCCTTCCTTGATGGGAATGGCATTTTGTATAAGAGTGGGATCAAAACCACGAAGATCCTCATAAGACCAAGAAAAAACATCTTGAAATTCACCAAGTAGTCTAGGAAACTCATTCTTTATTCATCAGAACATTGGGCACCTATTTTAACATTCTTTGGAGACTCGGGTGTTCCAATGTTCAAGCAGATGGTTTCACCCACCTTCCTTTTTGACCCCTCTTCTTTATGTTTCTCTTTATTTCCTACATCACTCGATGAAAATGAACTCTCTAGAGGATTCAATCCCTTAGGAATCTTGTTATATTCCATGGATATAATTTCCTTAGGCTTATAAGGTTGATTTTGAATGAAAGCACAGATGCTCTCATCGCTAGGGAAACCCTGACATGATTCTATATTTTCAAGAATATGTGGAAGATACAGTGATTAAAAATTACAATCAGGTCTATGTGGCAGAAATTTCTAGCTAGGAGAGGTTGCAAAAATAGCTTACTATTCATCCATTGAGTTCAATTACCTCTTAACATGAGTAATGATGAAATATAGTAATTTTGAGATAAGTGACCAAATAGTTTAGGTGTAGTGTTTCATCAACTTGTTGCTAGGAGAGTATATCTTACATACAAGGTTCATAACAAGCTCAGAATCCACAAAAATTGTAAGGTGACCATGACCTAGGTTATAGGCACTCTCAATCCCTAATAATAAGGCTTCAAATTTAGTGATATTATTTGTTCAAGAAAACTCTAACCTATAATAAAAGTTATGAACTTTTCCCACAAGAGAGTACAAGATAATTCCAACTTTGTTTCCTTCATTAGACCATGAATCATCAAAGTCCATGTGCCACATACCGTTGTCTAAGTTGATTTTTTCCAAGGGAGTGTTATCCTCCTCAAAAAATATGGAATACACCCCTAGGTCCTCTTCGATATAATTCACATTAGGTTGTGGAACACTTTCTATGTAAGGTGAAATCCTTCCCTCTCTAAGGACTGTGATGTTTTTACCATTCCAAGGAATAGATAAGTGTGTCCCGTCGAGTGAGAGGTATCCACCCATTAAATATTTCCAATATCTTCCTAATATGATTGAGTGATTTCTTATTGGCATATCAATTACCTTAATATTAAGGGTTGTCCTTATTTCAGGGTGTGCACACAAAACCAGGGTCATGTCTTTTATTTCACTTATCATCGTTTGTTATATATTCTTATAAGAGATCATGCTTCTAGTGTTTTCATTTGTACAATACAAGCCTAGCTCTTCCATAATAATCTTTGACATTATACTTGGGCCCGAACCTCCATCAATGAGGCAACAATGGGCGATCTTATCCATAATCTTTATAGAAATATAAAAAGGGGGATTTTTTACAGGGTATCTAAAGTTATGTACACCTACTTTATTTACAAATGAATCCTCTTCATTTACCTCTTCAAAGAGGTTGGCTACAACATACGATTTTCCTTCCATGTGTTGTTTTAGTTGCTTCTATTGTTCAGGGACGATAACCATGTCCAGAAGGGTTGCATTTTATTTGATTTTGACCAACTGATTTACAATATTGTATTTGGAAGAGGGAACAAGGGAGGTAGTTCCTTGATTGTCAGTAGCCTTAGGAACATGAACAATAGCAACTGGTGAGGATGAGTTTGGGCTAGAAGAATTGGGGGGAGGATCATATTTTCCTTTGGGAGCGTAGGAGTTTTTCCTAGTATTGATGATCATGACATCTTTTGACTCTGCAAAATCTAGGAAAACAATGGTAGTTTATGATATTTTACCAAGGATATTATCTCTGGAATTATTCTTTACCTCAAATGTGGTTTCCTTCTGGTGTTCCTCGCAAAAGTTACACGAACTATGAGGCATGATAGCTTCAAGGTGAAAATTATTTTCATTTGGATTTCTAAAGGGGGGTGCAGAAGAGGATGAATCTCCAGGCGTAATAGGGGAGACATTTCCCTTTCACTCATACGCTATCATATGATTATTCATGTCTTGTACAAGTTGTAAGAGGGAGGACATGTATTTCTCTTTAGCTAGTTCTCCCTGAGGAAGACCTGTTCTTTCAAGTTGTTCTTCATACTCTAAACTGCAAGTATGCAGAGTAGAACTGAGGTTATCAATGGATTTTTCCTCAATCCTATGATGGTAGGGGGAAGGTAATGCATTATAATAATGCATGAAAGAGGCTTGATTCTGAGGTTGAATGAGTTTAGAGATTTGATTGTATAACTTGGTGAAACTCAAGTTGAAGGACTTGATGGTTTCACCATCCTTATAAGCGATGTTATTGTATTCCCGTAACTTCTCAGCTTGGATTTTGGATTTCCCATAGGTGGATTTGAACCAATAGACTAACTCCTCCCAAGTAGACATAATATTAGGAGGAAGGTCAAATAAATCGTCTGTAGCCTTCCCTTCAAGGGAATTGACAAATAATCTCATGCAAGTATCGTTGTCATTGGATCCTATGTTGTGACGGGCATTAGAAAATGCCACTAAGTGTTGATTTTTAGTGACATTGTTATTCCCTGAAAACCTAGGAAGATACTCATTGAATTTAGGAAGTGGACGAGTAGTAGGTGCTAGGTTAAGAGGAAAGGAAACATGCCACGGTGTGGTTGTAGCATCTTCCTCAAATTGAAAAAGCCCATACTTTTTAATGACTTTGGTGGGGTTTGTGGTAGATTGGACATGGACTTGGTGAATATATAAGCTACCATCACTGATGAAGCTGAAGACTGAGATGAGGAAGCACTTATAGTGCCACCAGAGCCACCAATAAATGCCATCTTATGGATAATAGGTAAGGGAGAGAAAGACAAACTGGAATAATCAGATAAGGTTCTCCTTAGAGAACTTTGTTGGGTCGATAACACAACATTCCTTCTTCCTATTTCAACAATAGGATTGATTTCAGGTGACAAGCCTCTTCTTCTCCTCGAAACACAAGGGTCTAAGGACATGAAAAGAAGGTCAAGGTTGAAGGAAAAATAAATTTATGGATGATTCTGAGGCTGTCTACGTCTAGCTTCCCAATGTTCTTGGGCATATATGTCTTGTTCAATTGTTGCCCATGAACGATTAAGCTCAGCCCAAGTATTAGCAGTGTCTAAAATGGTGTTAAACAAATTTAAAGCAATTATGGTATGATATTGAAGATTGGTCTCAATATTAGGCTTCCTTGCAACAGGAACAATAATTAAGAAATGAAACAATCAAAGAATAATTATCAGACAAATAGATATATTTGATGATAATCAAGCATAAAAAAATCAACCAAAGAGATATTGAAGATCTCCCCAGTATGGTCGCCAAATAAATGTTGAGGAAAAGATATGAAATGATATTACTCAATCATTTTTCATATCTTACTTGGCTGAATCAAGTTAGACAGGAATACCACCCCATGTTTATAGCCATCAAAAATTGTTTCCTAATCCACAAGTATTGGTTACAAGTGCTTAGGCTGATTTTTTTATAAATGAAAGATTGCTGAAAATTTCAGTATTTATGTAATTTTTTGAATATAATAGATGAAAAAATAGATGTAGATACAGAAGTAAAAACACCAAGTCAATAATCAACACAGATGAGACATAAAGCAATAGTTTATTCCATTCCAATTTATCAAAAGAATTGTTGTCTTTACAAAATTCCCTAAGGAAGTTTGGACCAAAGTCAAACTTAGATGTCCCCTATGAAAACCATACAAAAGGACTTCTGACAGAAAGTAAAAAACTAAACTTTAAAAGATGGATCATCTTGCCGCAGATTGTTTCCCACTCGACTCTGCACAATAGCCTTTATCAGTCATGAAATTTAATTCACAATTAGAAAAGTCTACACAGACTATCAAAGATAGATCAACACCTATGGAAAACAACTATTTGAATGATGTAATTCAGCCATGAATATTACTATCTACAATAGGACCCTCCTATCATAAAATATAATTAGACTTTCAATGAATTAAAGAATGAATGAAAATTGAATTATCTCAATAAAACTCAAAGAGAAGACCTTAGTATTCGTTCTCCTTCTATTATCCCCTTGTTCCTCCTTTTTTTTCCTTTAAGCAGTCAAAATTAGTTGAAGTAGTTAAATTACCTCTTTATTTAAGTTAACTAAAACTCAACCAACTTTTTAGTTAAGGGGCAAAAGTAATAAAATAATAATAAGGGTCTTTAATAAATAATAACTAGTAGGTGGGACCCCTTGTGACTCCCTTTAGTTTCTTTAACAAGCATAAAACAACTAGTTAATCAATAAAACACATCGCTCCTTGTGGCTCCCATCATCACTCTCATAATTTGACAATTTATATCAATGATAATTGAAACTATATCCATATAATATCCATATATCCAAAAAATAGTGTGTTGTCCAAAAGTTTCAGAAGTCCTCAACAATCAATAAATAAAAACACTTAAAACCCATATTTGCCACTCTAGGAGGCAATACTCTCCTTGTTGATGTTGTCTCCCTTTGATTTCTCTGAATTTTACTTAGGTTGTGTGGAGCCTTTAGGCCTAATCTCGCTGATAACATGAGAACAACCATCTCTCAATTACATGCAGGATGACACAGATTTGGCAAAGTCATTTGAGGGAGAAGAGGGGGAAACTACAGCTTTTCCTTTATTAGGAGCATGGTGGGCCTTAGTTTTTAACCTTTTTCTTGCATGGGAAGATTGTACTAGTGAGTGGGTAGGGGCATCTTGGACAATTTTATTAATGGGTAGAGGAGCAGGTAGAGACAAGTTGGGCCGACCATGATGTTGGGAGTCTGTCGGGTGGACAATCTCTTTCCATCCTTCATTTTCAGGGACTTCATATTGTAATGAGACATGAGGGGGAAATGGGATACTAGGGACATATGGGGATTGGAAAGGAGGCCTTTCTGGCCTAGTTTGGACCACTCCTTGTCCAATCCAGTTAAAAAATCTAGCTTGAAATAGTTGGCTCAACTCTTGCGAGTCTGCATCAAAATGTATAGAAAACCTTGGACTTCTAGGGTGCCTGTTCCAATTTCCTCTTCCTCTATTACCCTATCCATGGATGCTTATGCTGGAAAATCTCATTCTTGTATGAATTACTTATTAGCAACTAGTTTCTTCAACACGCCATACATGACATCTCTTTAAATATGAAAAAAGTTTGGCTCAGCAACACATCAGACTCATGCAATCCAATCCATAAAATATTTTAATACTTGTCAATGAGAAGGAGGTGTATAAGTTTTATGGGATATATGAGGGATTGTATTGAGTGAAAAGTGGTAAAATGAAGGGGAATCGATCATGATTACTGCTCAAAAAATCATCAAACAATCAAATGTATTGTAAATCAAAACAAATCACTGTAACACATCCTTGTACCATCCTTTAACTGATATAATATAGAGTTTTTATTTAAATATAATTTAATTTTAAGAATAGGGAGTGGGTAGTGAATATGGGAAGGTGAGGGGACTTGTAATGTGAGAAAAATGAGAGAATGGTGAGGAAAAAATGAATAATGTTCATAAAACAAATCAAGTAATCCATAAACACAACTCTGTACTCAATACAAAACATACCAATACCAATTCAACAATCACTGTGTATCAAAACTGTTCATTGTTCCACATTCAAAATCTTCAAAATTTCTCAAATAACACAGTCTGCAATCATACTCAGAATTGAAAGGACTTTCAATAGTCCTATTAAGAGAATGCTTGGTCTCTAATTTTTCTCCTTTCTCTTAAAGAATCGAAAGAAAACACACAACAATCATTGCTCCACCTCTATCCATACTATAAAGATATCATGCATTGTCCATCAATTCACAATCATTCAAATAAAATATATGCACAGGTCCCTTTCCATATTGAACAGACCTCTAAACATGCTCGATTTCATGCCTTCTTCATTATATCAACCAATAAAACTTTGCAATGAAACCATAGTATAAAACCCGAGATTCATCAATGATGGTGCAATTAAATACAACGTGCATGATGCTTCCATAATAGATACACAATGAAACAACTAAATAACACAGTCATCAATTTCATAACTTGCTATGATCCCGATCACAATGAAACAACTAAATAACACAGTCACCCACTTGTAATTAACATCATGCTGTAAGAACACAATGATCCAAAAAATAACGAAAAAGAGGCATCCCTTTGACTGTATATTATTACTCATCCCCGATCACAAATTTCCAACCAATTCAATCAAACAAAGATGAGATAAGTAATCGATATGACTGTCATAACCTCTCAACCAATCTATGCCAAGCAAAAGATGCCCAACAAGAGTAATAAAAGTTGGGGATTATTAAAATCGGGCTCTGTAAGAATGAATACAAATAAGTAATCAAGAGTTTGCTTGGTCATCAATATCAGAGAGAGACTGGAGGTCCTTAAAACATATCAACCAATAGGTAGAGACCATTCTATACATGCATGGTAGAACCACATGGTTCCTTATAAATCCTAGTCTGTGCAATGGCGAAATAGTTCAACAATATGTAGGGTAGGAAAATGATGTAGAGGAGAATCGAGTGTCCATTGGACAATGAAATTTACCCAGAACACATAGAGGTATAACCTTTGTCAATTTCTCATGAGATGAATCAATTGATAAGAATGTAAGTGGGAATGCAGAGCCGAGGAATAAATTATATCACCCAACAAACATAAAGAAAATATCTTGGAACAATGACCTCCCTCACGCTGACTTCTGAGATACATTGATGCCAAGACCATGAGAATAAACCCATGAACATGACTCTTAAAAAAACACAACGACCAAATGGCATTCCAAATATGATTGGACAGGGTTACCCTCATAACTGTGAGGAAGCAACCAACAAGGATAAACAGAGTGAAAACCTCCATCAATATCATAGAGTGGTAATACCCATATCCACTCAAAAAACATAGATACACATCAAGATTTTCACCAACAGAAAAACCAACAAATGCACAACTCAACCAACCAATTATTTTACTTGCAAATCCAACAACCACACAGTCATTCCAAAGAGCAAAACCACGGATTTACACAATTGCAAATATCAGGAAAATACAAACCAAAGAATTCCCGAGACATCCTTCATTCATACATAGAGTGTAATTCATGGATTGGTGAAAACTAACCATACCTATAACCGGTAGCTTAAAATGGGCTCGTTGGCCGAGTGTTTCCTTCCCAGGCTTGGATTTTAGAGCTTAACCACCAGCAGATTGAAATGCAACAATAACCATACTAGGGTGACGGCCTGATGGGGGGAGGATGGAGTGACATGCATTTACTGCACATCTCTTCCATCTCCTCCTCATTCAATTTCTAATTACACGACAACTAACACTCATTAATACATTCAACCATGTCATTAATTTCCAAACCATTGAAATCTATGACCACAATACTTGCCAAATGCGCCACCCAAAACATACACATTAACCATTGCCAAACTTCCATACCATACCATATCAAATCCGCCCAATATAAATCAAATGCAATTTGCATAGCCACTAACCAACCATTAATAGTTAGGATTAACACTAACTTTTTTTCATTTAAATTGCACATAACCCCTAGCATAGCATAACATAGATCCTTTGTTCTAGGCTTTTTTTTTTTAGTTTTCATCCTTTTTCTTTTGTTTATATCATTACTAACATATTTATTGCGCATGTGTAGCCAGGTAATAATCACGGTGACATGAATCAACATAGAATCTATATATATATGCCAATCATAACAAAAATTTAAAGCTTCGAATAACAGAACATCCTGTAAAATGCATCATCCACCTGTCACTATGTCAAAACGAAACCAAGAATGCATCGTCAACCATATAATACCCTATAAGAAACATCGAAACAATAACAAAAAATGTGTGATATGATTATCTCCGAGCCTCCAGTCTACAAGGGGGTCCCACCTACTAGTATTATATATCATTAGCGTAGTTTAAATAATAGGCTTTAGCAATACTTTGCGGTCGAAATTCCTCATTGATATTTTAATCGTCAACAATATTCATCTTCAAATGCAATATT
This sequence comes from Picea engelmannii, assembly GCA_009831015.1. Lineage (NCBI taxonomy): Eukaryota > Viridiplantae > Streptophyta > Pinopsida > Pinales > Pinaceae > Picea > Picea engelmannii. Next base: position 149,996 of record ML793206.1, on the reverse strand, counting down.
AAAGGTCCTCTTTTCAACATCCTTACTATGAAAAGAGAAGATTTATGATGATATATATTTTCCACTTCATGGACTAAATCCCTCATCTCACCTAGAGCTATATTACCCTTCTCAACATATTGTTTTTCCAAATCTTCTCTATATTGATAAGTTGACTTAGATGTTTGAAAAATGTATTTCTTACTGCTAAAAATTCTAGAGCTTCCTTCACCTTGGAGTTTACTTTCCTTTTCAACATCTACAATGCTAGTACCACTCTCCACCATATCTGGGTTATCTTGGTCTTTGGACTCTTCCTCTTCTAAATCTAGTATCTGTGTAGACTGTGTAACTTTCATCTTCTTTGGGGAAGTTTGTTGGTCATTGATTTCCATGGCCTCTAAACTTCTTCTCTTGTTGTAGGCACTTGTTTTAGGAACTTTGATTATTAGTATTTGAGGAGCTTGTTGTGTTTGACTTTGTTGCAAGGTTTCCTCCACTTGATGTGTTTGAATTGGTTGCAATATTGCTTCCATATCAACACATACTTCTATATTTTCCAGCTTATCAAAAACCTCAACTTGTTCATTCTCATAAGGTGTTTGTTTGTTCATCAATCTTCTCTAGGATATAATTTGATGTGGACCATACCTTCTTCCCTATAACTGTGAAAAACCAAACTCTTTGATATTTTCTTGAACTTGAGATAAACATGATTTGGATTTGACAATGAAGAGGCTAATGATAAAAGGGAACTTAAGCTTGGAGGCTTTGTGCAATTTCAGGAAATGCTCGGTCTTAGATATAATTCTCTGCCTGATGAATTCAAGGGAAACGATTCTAGGAGTAAAAAAAAATGCAATAGATAAGGGGATTCATGACAACCATAAACCCATATTACTATTGAGTTCTTGAATAGTACCCAATTCCCCCACTCTGTTATCTGGATTTGGCTATAAATAGCTTCTCATGTCATCCAAAACTCTAGGTAGGTACGTATTGAAAATTAAACTATAAACTATAGACATGACCTTATCGATGAAGATAAGTAATGTAATTATTTTACATTCAGTTGACACAAATGTTGCTTCAGGAAATTCCCTCTTGTTGGTTTCTAGGAAAAGTTTCAACAGATAGGTGTAGTATCTGAAATGTCTTAGAGATCGAAAATTCACTATATGTTTATGGATATTATCAGCTAGGAATTGATCAAATCTGATACGGATTGAAAAACTAGACTCTAAATTAAAAAATTTCAAAAGGAACCTGAGCATGACTTCAACCACATATTTTTCATTGTCTAGACCTAAAACTTGACTCAATAGGGAGAAGACCCATTGGACTTTGATGACTATTATATTTGCATTCATCAGGAAAGACATACCTTCTAAAAAATGTTCAGGCTTGATAATTGTCTATAAAAACAGATCTCAGACCTTTGATGGGCATTCTCTATATACTCTAATCAGCTTCTCGTCATTGAAAGGTTCATAAATTGTGGAAAAAGACTATGGTATACCCAAGGACTCTCAAATTGACAGAATCTCTACCCTACACAAGACCTTGGATCCTCGTTTATTCACAATGACTCTTTCTTCATGGGAATACTATTCGGTGCACCAACCTATAAATTTGGGAAATGGGAAAGCAATTTTGACAACATACAGGACTAAGGTGGTTGAGACTGCTTCAAGGAACTGTATACATCTTCCTACCTTATTGGACATGTTTTTTTCTGGACACAGAGATAGAAGAAATAGTGATTTCGACATAAAAAAAATATGCATATCGGTCAATTAGAGATTCTTCATTTTCCACAGGATCTTGTTCTATTACTAAGGTTAGGATGTGATCCATGGTTGTGATGAAAATACCTGGAAACAAGTGGAAATGGCGTGAAGTTGGTGTATTGTTGAGATGCAGGTGAAAGACGGGGGTCATTCCAAGGTTCTAACGATCCAACGTTCAAAATAATAATAATCAAAACAAAATAAATGCCTAAATTCTCTTTTATACTTTTCCATTTTTCAGGGGCATGAGAAAGTTGTTTGAGGAAACCCACTTTTCTCCTCGAAATTCACCTAGTGACACCACATATCTCTGAATGAAAATTGTGGTTTAAATTTTGGGGTTGCCCTTAAAAATTAAACCCCACATAGCTTCTCCCCCTAAAATCATTCTTGATCATTGATCTTGAGAACTCACGATCCACGATGTTTCAGACCCGATCAAATTAGCACTCCTTCCAGATTTATCCCTTTTCTTCCATATCTATCTTCTTTCCTATCTTATTAGGCTTCCAAACCGGTTTAGCATTCTGGTAGATGTTGACATATTGATTTCACACAATAAAAATTTAATGGTGACTAACATGGGATCCAACTAGGGATGATATCCTCCTAGCGAGGTAGCAAAGTATGATAGACCAAGTGCTTGTCCATTGGGATTCATTTCGCTCATGCAACTAAATCAACCAACAACTTATTCACAAAATCTTGTTCACACAACTCCAATCATACTCAACATAAACTTAGGGCCTTCACTTCGGGCTTCAATTTTCTTCTGATTTGATTTCAAATGCTACAACTGAAAAAAAAAATGGATATATACAATGAAATGGAAAGGGTGAAAACTTCTTTAAGAGAGATAATTCTTGATAAACCTGCAATTCAAAGGTCCCCCAACAATGAGATCAACATTATATTCCTATAGTAGATAGGAATTATTTCCATGGTATGCCACACTTTTGAAAGGTCCCAGCCACCGATGGTCTAATTTTCCATGCTTTCCTCTATCTTCGTTCCTGGCATCCCATTTCAACACCAAATCCCCCACTTTGAAATCATCTTCATTAGTATGCCTGTCAAAATATTTCTTAATCCTATCTTGGTGAAGTTGAGAGTTGTTAAAGGATTTCTCTCTTGTTTTATAAACATTGATTAGTTCATTTGTCCTCATTTGAGTGGCATCTGGTTCAACATCTTTCTCCTATAGCAATCTCATCATTGGAAATCCTCATGAAGTAGGAAAAAATGCCTCCATGTCATACACAATCTAGAAGGGTGAAGTGGCAATATACCTTTTAGTAGTGATCCTATCAGCCCATAGTGCATAAATAAGCATTTTGTGCCAAGCCTTTTTGTTATCTTGCAACAGGTTTTTGATAATTCTGGTCAGACTCTTATTGGATGACTCAGCCAACCCTTTACCTTGAGGGTAATAAGTTGTGAAATGTCCAGGATTTATATTGTAATCACTACAAAATTTTTCCATCTTTTGGACTTGAATGTTGCTGCATTGTCAGTAATGATTTTAATTGGACAACCAAATGTAAAAAAAATATTGTTTTCCAAAAACTGAAGGATGACAATATCAGTAGCTTTCCTTGTGGGGAATACTTCAATCCACTTGGTGAAGTAGTCTGTGGATGTCAGTATCCACTTATGCTGAGATAAGGACTGTGGATAAATTTATCCTATGAAATCAAGGCCCCATTGTCTAAAAGGTGCTTCAACTAAGATAGGTTTCAAAGGAAAAGGTTGTATTTTTCTCTTCCCATCAAATAATTGGCATTCATGACATCTTGAAACTTCTTTGTAAACATCTGAAAAAATTCTAGGCCAATAGAACCCTACCCTCAATATCTTGTGCACATTAGTTTTCCAATAATGATGCCCTCCACAATCACCTTTATGAAACTCCCTGATGGTTTTTTCCACTTCTTCTTCCATCAAACAACTCAGCAAGATCCCACCTGGATGCTTCCAATATAGAGATTGGTTTAGAATGCAAAACTTTGCTTCTTTTAACTTCAAAAACCTGGCCTTGGATTTTCCCAATTCAGGAGGAGCCTGCAAATTTATCAACTCATAAATAATGGCATCATACCATGGGGAGTCAAGGAATTTTTGGGATACCTGAGGGAGATTTTCTTCTTTTGAATCTACTGATAAATCAACAACAAAATTAATTCCCAAGAGCTCACAATTTGACTATTCCATCAGCTTTGCAAGTCCCTTCCCTTTGATCAAATTTGTAGTTTTGATCTCAAGTTCATACTCCAACAACGCATCTATCCACTTACCCCTTTTACATATATCCACTTACCCCTTTTACAAAATTTCCTTTACAGAACTATTGGGCACATAATTAATGGTATGTGAATGCAATATATAAAATCTAAACTCCTTTAGGGCCTTGACCAGTGCATAAGCATTATTTTACATGATATCATACATTAATGGGGAATCCCTCAATGTCCTATTGTAGTAGGCTATAGGCCTTTCAAATTTTTGTTCATCTTTTTGTAAGAAAACACCAACAATGGTGTGTTCTGAGGCAAAAGAGAACAATATCAGTAATAAAGGCATTGTTGGATTACTGAGAGGGACAGTGAATCAATAATAGATTAATTTTATCCTTTTTCACCATAAAATGAAAGTGTTATATCAATGTAGAATTATCATCCAATAGTTGCAGAGTAAATAAACAATGAACAAATGAGAAATCACACACATACATAGTACACCCATGCTTTACATGGAAACCTAAAGCTGGAGAAAACCACATAATTT
>ML793206.1:120905-134410 GCA_009831015.1 Picea engelmannii | reverse complement strand
GTTCATCATCAAAAAATGAATATACAATGATATAATATAAGTACATAACAATAAACTTATCCTTCTCATCAACAAAATCTATATCCATAGCCCTTTGGAAAGTTTCTCCTGCATTCATGAGCCCAAAAGGCATTTTGGCATACATGAATGTGCCCCATGGTGTTGTAAAGGTTGTCTTCTCCTAATCATTAGGGTGTGCTATGATTTGGTTGTACCCAGAGAAACCATCCAACATTGATATTTTTTGAGAACCAACCACTTTCTGCAGAGTGTGATCCATCTTAGGTAGTGGGTAATTTTCCTTGAGAGATACCCTGTTCAGATTCCGAAAGTCTACACATAATCTGATATCTCCACTTTTCTTCCTGACAGGTACCAGATTTTCCACCTGTTAGCACTTTGTAAATTTTGTCTGTCTAAATAGACAAATGAAAAAGGTAACTATTTCAACCAGCTTTAGAGTTGAGGCACTAGCCCACTCAAATCAGAGAGGGCTCTCTCATGTCACTTGATATTTATTTAGGAATTGGTTGCTAGAATTGGTTTTTTTTGGGAGTTTTTAATAAAGTTGCTGGCAAGGAAGGGGAGGAACACACAGGGCTATGGAGTCGAAATTCTGAAAGTGAACGAAAACAATGCATCCACCAATAGGATTCTCTAGATGATAAAGGCTAAACGAGGTAATGAATCTGAGTTATTATTAAATTTAAATAGAGTGTAGGAAGATAAATAAAACAAATAACTGCATCAGAGCATTACCGAAATGAATTTTGAATCAGTTAAGAAGAAAATCACACAGTTTAAATTGCTTAAGCCAAGAGCATCACAAGATGAATTCTGGGCCTTTAACTCTCCAATTTAAATAGAAGAAAATGTAAATGAAATAATAGTGCACAAGAAATACATACGATGAAAGGAAACAAAGCTCATATCACCACCCTTTAGAATATTTTCATAGAGACTTCAAAATATTCTGCATTTATATTCAATTCAGATTCAAAAAATTTACAAAATAGAGTCTGATACAACCAAAAGGTGATCTTGCACTTATACCAACATTAATTCCTTCAAATATCCCAGTACTTATACAATTTGATCAAAATGACTGAAACTGAAGCATTGCAGCTTCCAAAATAGTTTTGACTGACAATTTCGATATACAAAATGATTTACAATAATTGACAAAAACGTTTCAACATTATGGGCAGTTTATTTGATTGTTCGGTTTCTTTCCCACCATCTGTCTCGCTCTGGTCTTTTGTCAGATCTGCAAATTTGATGACACCTAGGGATCACTTACTGGCTCCGGGTATATTAGACTTTTGTCTTACCCAGACGCACAATTTCCATCCATTGCGAATCAGAGGGGATTTCATAATCCATCATCTCTTTAATCAAAATCTCCAAGTCAATGCACGTGGCATAGGACATAGTCAGGATGGCAACTTTCATTTATTTGAACTTATTCAAAATTTCAAAGTCTGTAACCAAATACTCTACTAGACTTAGGCCTCTCAAACTTTCTTCCATAGCATCAAATTTAGAATGGTCCATTCTGCATTGCATGAGGAGGGAATTGTAATCTTCGTGATTGTATAATGAACCTTTTCCATCCCAAAATGATGGGAGGCCTTTGATAAACAATTGTTCAAATTCATCTTTAAACTCCTATATGTTGTGCTCCATCTACATAGCATTGTTTTGGACCGATCTGAGCAGGTTATGCTTGGTGATGATTCTCCTGGATGAAATGATCAATGCATTCTTGTCCTTTACCCCAATAGTTTGAAGATTGAAAATTGGCACAAAATTTAGCAAGTCAATACCATTTTGGGCCCATTCTGAGGGCTTCTTAGCCAACGCTTCATTAACAACAGTACACCTGCTCCAAACTGTAGCAACCATGTTGTTTTTTTCATTTATAAAATTTAGATAAAACATGAATTTAGCGACCTCTGCAGCAATAACATCTCATATGGAATGTTTGGCTCCCTACAATAATGTTTTTCCCTTTAACCTAGTTTTCATCTTGCTCACTCTCTCTTGCAAATATTTATTATCTCTATGAAGTTGAGCCATCTTCTCATATTTCACCTTCATATCTTGTTTCAAATTTTCTATAACCTTGTTGAGACCTTTGATGTCCCCTATTTTGATGCTTACTTGGGACATAGCTTGGACCAACCCCTCAGTGGTAGATCCATCCTCTGCATTAGCAGGTACAATGACATCCATATTTGATGTTGCTGCATGTGCTTGCGACCACTTCTCTTTCTCTTTTTCCAACTGCAATACTTTATCTTTTAGTTGAGTTCCTCTTGTCTGAATGTTTCCTTATCCTCTTCCAAAGCAGTCAGTTCTGTTGTCTGTGGATGGTCTGTAGGTGAGATCTTCAACTTTTTCTTTAGGATTTGGATCATCTTATCCTTTTCATCCATAGAATCTTTAACCCCCTGAGGACCTTCATATTATAGCCCTTTGTCCTGTGTCATCTAGGATTTGCTAGATGCCTTTTCCTGTTTCAATTGTTCATCTAGTTTGAGTGCATGTGTTGTCAATCTTGCAACCCTCAGACCTAAGCTCAGATAATCAGAATATAGCATATCAATGACATTTATATGGAACTTTACTTTGTCAGGGGAACCAATATTTTCATAGTGCATTTTGATCTCAGATACCTTATCATCATCAACCACTGCTATGTTAAATGTTTTCTTTTCCACATATATGACTAAGACTAAGGAAGATTTAAGATGGGAAGTATTTTCTACTTCAGGTAAAACGTCCCTTATTTCACTGTTGGCCATACATCCCTTCACAACGTACTAGTTCATTAAATATTCCTTGGACTGATAACATGCCCCAGGTTTCTGGCTAAATACATGTTTCCTGCTGCTAAAAACCTTTGTGTTGCTTTCAGATTGTGGCTTGTTTCTTGTACCTTCTTCTTTGTTCTTGGTTACACCTTCTACCATTTCCATGCATGTTTTCTCTTTGGGATCTTCTTCTTCTGGGTCGACTATTTGAGAGGATGATGCAATTTTCATTTTCTTGAGAATATCTTGCTGGATACTGGCGCCCAAGGCCTCTAAACTACTCCCCTTATTGTAGACACTCATTTTAGGATCTTTGACAATCAACCTAGGAGAAGGTTTATGTGTTGGGCTCTGCTAAGAAGGTAGTTCCATTTTTTTTTTTTATCATGCTACATAGTGACCTCCATATCTACACAGGTTTCTAGACTGGCCAACTTATCGAATCCTTCAACATGGTCATGTTCATAGGGTCCTTGTCTGCTTGTCAATCTTCTCTTTGATATGATCGGGTGCAAGTCATATTTTCTTCCTTGCAACTGTGTGAACCCAAACTCACTGAGTTTGGATTGAATCTGAGGAAAGCAAGACTTGTTCTTCACCACAAAGGGACCTACTATGAAAGGAAATTTTATATTAGAAGCCTTGTGTTCTTTCAAAAAATGCTCAGTCTCTAAGATGATCCTTTGTCTTATGGACTCCAAAGAAAAGATTTCAGGAGTCAGAAAAACTGGTAAAAGATAAGGTCCTTCTTGGTAGCCATATACCCAAATCACAATGGATTGTATGAAAAACATCCAGTCTCCTACCCTTCTCTCTGGATTTGGTTGCTAACTGCTTTTCATTTCTTCCAGGACCCTTAGCAAGTACAAAACAAAAATAATACTATACACCACAGACAAAATCTTATTGATGAAAATAAGCATGGTGATTATTTTACACTCGGTTGAAATAAGTGCAGTCTCAGGAAATTCGGTTATGTTAGATTCCGGGAACATTTTTAGCAATTTCATGTAATATCTAAAGTGTTTCAATGAATTGAAGTCAATCGATTGCTAATGCATATCATCGGCAATAAAATTGTCAAAACTGACATAGCCTGACTGACCAAACTCTGAAATAAAGAAATTCAACACAAAACCTAACATGAATTCTACCACAAACTTGTCATTGTCCAACCCAAAAATTCGACTCAATAGAGAACAAGCCCACTGGACTTCGATGACCACGACACTTACATAGGTAGGTAATGATAGACTCTCTGAATGGTGTTCAAGTTTGACAATGGTTTGCAGAAACTAGGTTTTTACTTCTGGTGGGAATTCTCTATAAATTGTGATCATCTTATGTTCCTCGAAGGGCTTTGACACTATGGAGGAGGACTCTGGTATACTGAGGGTGTGTTAGAGTGATGGACTATCTATTTCACATAAAAATTCTGACCCTAATTTATTCAAAATGACTCTTTCTTCCCAAGAATATCGCTCTGCACACTAGCTTACAAATTCAAGGAAAGGAAAGACTACTTCTATGATGTAAGGGGTGATGGAGGCTTAAGCCGCTTCGATGAAAGAAATGCATGTTCCAACATTGTCCAAAAAATTCGACGTGGACACAGAAATGGTCAAGATTTCTATCTCTGTGTCAAAAACGTTGGAGTCTCTATCAATTAGGAATTCTTCTCTAGAGGAGATGTCTTGCTCATTTATAGATAAGACAACAGGGTTAGCGGCCATGGTGAAAAATACCTGTTAAGTGGAGAAAGAAGCAAGAATTTGGTTCAGTCCTAAGCTTGAGTTTCAAATGGATGCTTTGTGCCAAATTTCCAAATGTTTGAATGCTTCAACTTATCATAAAATAATGTTGGGCGATCCTACTTTTATAGGTATATATTGACATCGAGGGTTAGATAAAACGATTTTAGGTGGACCTCTTTTCGTCCCGATGTGCCTCTAAGGGCACCACACATCCATGATTTAAACCATGATGGTTTTCCCCAGCCTGCCCTTGATTTATTAATCTTTGCGCTACTTCAATCACCGATATGAGTTTCAGTCATTGATCCGGGCCACTTTAAGATCTACAATCCACATTTACCTAGTGATTTTGGCATTGAGGGTTGGAGAAGGTGGTTTTAGTTAGACTATTCTTTTCCCCGATGTACCTCTAGAGGTGCCACATGTCTACTGATAAAACCATGATGGTTTTCCCTAGTCCGCGCTCAATGGCTTAATCTTCATGCTACTTTAGTCCCCGATATGCGCCTTAGCCGTTGATCTGGGCCACTTTCTAGATCAACAGTTCATCAAGTCTTACCCTTCACACCTTCACTATATTTGTCCATACACCACTAGATATAGTCTGGTCCTCTAAATTATCATATCTCCTTAGCGACATATCCTTTCACTAAAATTCTGATAGTTGGATACCATTTGAAAATTCTTATGGTGATAACATTGGCTCCAATTGGGGATGCTATCCTCCCTGTGAGGTAGAAAATAATTGTAGACTAAGTTCCTTCCCATTGGGCTATGATTTATCAATGTGATCTAAATATGTTGAATTTTATTCAAAAACTTACAATCTATCGAGCATAGCTCAGGGCCTTCACCTTCGGCTTCAACTATGCTTCCTTTATTCCAATCTCTCATGCATAAAGAAAAAAGTAGAATGATTGTATACAATGAATGGTGGGGTAATGATTTTTTCAAACACTGTAAGGCTTGAGGAACTTTCCATTCACAGGCCCTCCTCTAGTGAATTCTCCATTACTTTCCTCTAACAAATAGGCGTTACTCCCATGGTAAGTTGCGACTTTGAATGGACCCAACCATAGGTTATCAAATTTCCCATGTTTACCTTTATCTTCATTTCTGGCATCCCATTTTAGTACCCAATCTCCTAGTTTGAAGTCATCTACCTTGCTATGTCTGTCAAAATCTTCTTTGATCTTGTCTTGACGTAGTTGGGAATTATTTAAGGCCTTTTATCTAGTCTGTTGTACATGATGAACTCATCATCTCTTCTCTGACTGGAATTTGTTTCTTATTCTTTCTCTTGTAACAAATTCATCACCAAAAATCCCAATGTAGTAGGAAAGATGGATTCTGTACCATAAACGATCTAGAAAGGATGTGTAGCAATAGATATTTTTGGAGATATCCTATTAGCCAATAGTGCATGGATGAGATTTTTGTGCCACGCCTTTTTATTCCCTTGCAGAAATTTTTTGATGATTTTGACCAAGATTTTATTCGAAGACTCGACCAACCTATTCCCTTGAGGATAATATGATGTGGAATGACCAAGGGTAATGTTGTAATCACTGCAGAATTTTTCCAACTTTTTAGACTTAAGGTCGTTGAATTATCTGTTATAATCTTGATCGGGCATCTGAATCTAGACAGAATATTGTCTTCTAGGAATCGAATGATAACATCATCTATATCATGTCTGGTGGGAACAACCTCGATCCACTTAGTAAAATAATTTGTTGCAGTCAAGATCCATTTGTGTTGAGCCGAGGACTATGGATGTATCTCCCCTATAAAATCTAGGCCCCATTGTCTGAAAGGAGCTTCTACTGAAATGGTTTTTAATGGAAGAGACTGCAACTTTCCTTTCCCATCGAATATTTTATATTCATGGCACTTTGAAACTTCTTTATAAACATCAGGAAAAATGTATGCCAATAAACACCAACTCTCAAAATTTTGTGCACAGTTGTCTTCCAATAATGATGACCTCCACAGTCACCTTTGTGGAACTCTTTGATAATTTTCTTTGCTTCTTATTCCATCAAACAACTCAATAGAATTCCCCCTGGATCTTTCCAATATAGAAATTCATTTACTATACAAAATTTTTCTGCCTTCCGTTTCAAAAATCTAGCCTTTGTTTTACTATACTCAGGAGGAGCCTGCATATTTTTCAACACAAAAATGATATCTACATACCATGTAGAGTCAAGAAACTTTTGAGATATTTATGGAGTCTCCCTTTCTTCCTCTGTTGCATGGTCTGACAGATCTGTAGTGAAATTTATTCCCAAGAGTTCGCAGTTTGTTTGTGCCATCAGTATAGCAAGTCCCTGTCCTTTGATCAACTTCATGGGTTTGATTTCAAGATCATATTCTAACATCACTTCAATCCATTTTCCCCTCTTCCCTTCAGGATTAGGCTGTGTCAAGATGTCCTTTACTAAGCTATTGGGAACATAAGCCGTGGTATGTGAATGTAGGATGTAAACCTTGAATTCTTTCAATGTCTTGACCAAAGCATACACTTTCTTCTCCATGATATCATATTTTAACGGAGCATATCTCAACCTTTTACTGTAGTATGCTATGGGATTCTCAAAATTTTGGTCATCTTTCTAGAGTAATACACTTGCAATTGTGTGTTCTGAGGTGACTGAGAACAATATGAAATCTTTCTCAAAATTTGGACTAGCCAATACAAGAGCCTTTGTCAATGCCACCTTGATGTCTTCAAAGGAATTTCTCACTTCAGGAATCCATTTTATTTCATTTCCCTTTATTATCATGTTGGTGATGTGTTTTATGATTTTAGCTAAATTTGGGATAAACCTTCTCAGAAATTTTACTTTCCCTAGGAAAGATTGTACCTCCTTTTTTCTTCTGGGTATGCCGATTTTCAATATCCCTTCAACTCTATTGGGGCCCACCTTTATCCCATCCTTCGAAATAATGTGTCCTAAGAGATTCCCTTCTTCCATGGAAAAAATTGTATCTTTTGGATTTAGTGATATGCCAAATTTCCTGCATTTTTCAAACACCCTTCTGAGATGCTTGAGGTGTTCTTCGTCTGAGGAAAAATACACAGTAATGTCATATAGATAAAAATGAATTTATATTTTTCGTCAGCAAAAGATATATCCATAGCTCTTTGAAATGTCACCCCTGCATTCATAAGCCCAAAAGTAAATTTTGCATACATAAACATTCCCCATGGTGTAGTAAATGCAGTCTTTTCCTGGTCATCAGGGTGCACCATAATCTGATTATATCCAGAGAAACCATCTAGCATTGACATCCTTTGATATCCCACTACATTCTTTAGAATGTAATCCATTTTAGGCAATGGATAGTATTCCTTTAGATACACCTTATTTAGATTCATGAATTCTACACACAACCTAATTTCTCCACTCTTTTTCCAAACTGGTACCAGATTTTCCACCCATTTGGAAAACCTCAGGGACACTGTGATTTTGTCTTCAAACAGTTTCTTTACTTCCTTTTCTATCAATGGTAATAGCAAAGGGTTTATTCTTCTTAATTCCTATTTGAATGGCTTGTGATCTTCTTTAATTAGGATAACATGTTGGATTATACTGGTATCATAGACTTTTAGATCATCATAGCTCCCAACAAAAACATCAGGGAATTATTTCATTAATTTGGCATACCTCTCTTTAACTTCAGGGTTGAGCTTCTTGGACAGCTTCATGATCTTTTGATCCTCTGGAGTACCAATATTGTAATCTTCCATGTCCCCTTCATTTATTGTGATCTTTGGAATTCTGGCTACATCATTGTTATTAAAAAGTTTCTCTAATGGTACTAGGCCCTTGGGGATGATATTACTCTTTAGCTGAACAATATCTCTAGCAGAAATCTGATTGTCAAAATATCCTTCTTTCGTGAAAGTGGTTTCATCTACCTCATCATCACAATATTCATCATCAATGTTCAAATTCATGAACTCATTCTCCATTTTGAGGAAGCTTTCTATCTGCATGTCATTTTCGAAGACTTGTCAGTGCTTCATATTGTCTGGTATTGTTGGCATGTACTTCACCTCCTCCTTGTAGATTTTCTCAGGGAAAATTGGAACTCTAAAATTTTTTGTTGAAGTGGCCAGGGAATTAGCAACCTGATTCTGTTCTCTTGGAATTGCTAAGAGATTGCATTCTTGAAATTTCTCAAGGAGTTCTAGTACCAGATTCCTATAAGCCCTCAATATGGGCTATTTTGCTTGGTAGATGCCTTTGATTTGATTTATAATTAGCTCAAAATATCCATGTACAACAATTATTTTGGCACCTATCTCTTCTAAAAATTTCAATCCCAATATCAACACTTCATATTCGTCCATGTTATTAGTGCATTAAAAAACAAGTTTGTAGGAACACAATTTTGAGTCTCCTTTGGGGTGGTTGATCCATATGCCAGCTCCAACTCTTTCTCTACAGGTAGCTCCATCAAAATTTAGCTTCCATAACTGGTCCTCTTCATCATCTTGTTGTTTTGAAAATTCCTCCATTTGTCGTTTAAGCTCATCTTTGTCAGACATAATGATTTTTGTCTCTTATTCTTCGGAGCACAGCTCACTGAAGAAGATGGAAGACCCTAATTCAATCTCCACTGAATAGATAGGATGATTGCTAGGCTATGATTTATTGATGACCATATATTTAAGAAAAAACTCCCTATACGGTCTTATATCCCGACCAAAGACAAGAGTAGTAGCATAAAACATATCCATCTAGAGATTTCCTTTCAATTTTCCATCCCATGATATGGACAATAGTATGTCGAACTTTGGAGGGATATCAGTGACTACTACATCCATAATCATATTTTTTGCTAGGATTTGTGCCAAAGACACGACCAGATCTTTGATCATGCCAAGGCATTTCAATTTTCTTGAATCAAAGGAGAACATATCTTTATAAGGTCTTGTGACATCAAGGCCCAATTAGTCCATGACCACTTTGGGCATTAGGTTGTGAGATGCTCTAGAATCTAGCATAGCATTGTGTAGATTCATGTCATGGATCTTCAAACTGACATAAAAAGGAGGAACTTCATCATTCTCACTACTTTCTTCTACTCTTGGCCTAAATAAGATGGTTGGGTGATCATCTTGTATGTTCAGGGTGTCAGATGTTTCCCCATCTTAAGCATCTTGATGATCTTATTTCTGTACACACTATTCTTAATCAATTCATTAAATGGTACCGAAATTTTTATCTTAGCCATTTAATTTTCAAAATCAAAAGAGAATGGAGTTTTTTCTACCTCTTTGGTGACCGTCTATTTCCTAGTCAATAATATCTTCTGGAGTTTTTCCTTTTGCTTCCCCTTTTCCATAGTATCCTTCACAACAAAATCTTTCACAGTGGAGTCCTTTGCAGCTGAATCTTTTGTAGAAAAATCTTTTTTGGTCTGACTAGAAGAAGGTACGTTGTTCTGAGCTTCTTTGGAGGGATTCCCCTTTGGAGGATTACCCTTTGGAGGGATTGGGGGTACCTTTTTATTTATTAGGTTATATTTCCTTTGTAATTGCATGATGGTGTTTTGTAATCTGGTCTCATAAGCTTCTCTTTCTACCTATACCCTTTCTTCTTCATCTTGCAAAAAGATCTCACTTGCGTCCATGAACTGGTCATGTTATTATTTGGTCAAAAATACCTCTGTCTCTTTATCATCACAACATTTCATGTTATCTTCTAAATATCCATCATAACCCTCATTTACAAAATTATTTTGGAAGGGAGGCCCGATTTGTTGTTCCCCTTGATTTCCTTGGTTTCCCTGATTTACCTGGTGTCCCAGATTTGTTGGATCTGCTTGATTGGCCTGATTTCCCTGATTTATTTTCCTAATCTATGGAATAGCTGGTCTTCTTGGATTTTTGGGTGGACCATCATCCTGTTATCTAGGGTTAGGCCTATTTCCTAGAGCCATCCTTTCCATCATCCGCTCCATGTTTTTCATCATCACTTCGAATATTTCCTCTAATGTTTGAGATGTCGAAGGCTATGCTTTTTCCTGATCTTTGTTTGTGTCTCTTCCAGCATTAGTTTTCATCTTCCCTAAATCCATTAGGTTCACTTCCACCTCTATAGCATCAGTCATCATGTCGTCCAATGTGGTAGATCTTCGTTCTCTTAATAATAAAGCAAAGTCACTTTCAAAAGAATCAACATATTTGAGCTAAGAAGCCTTGGTGGGGGGGGGGGTTACTTCATCAAGAATAAAATTATACACCTTCATGAATCTATCCTAAAACTCTTGTACCATCTCATCAGGTGATCTCTTCATATTGTTATACTGGGTCAACAAATGAAGGGGATTTTTCTTATCCCCCCATTTTGAAAGGAAGTTTGTTTCAAAGGCTTTGAAATTTGCGATACTACCTGCTAGAAGGGATATGAACCACTTCCTCACATCTCCTTCAAGGATTTGTGTAAATAACCTCATCTTCACATCTTCATATTCCACTTCTTCCAAGTCTATGAAATAATTAAACTAGTCTAGATGTTTTTGGGTTGATATGTTACCTTCGACATCATATAGTTTTCCTTAGATTGTAATCTTGAGGCAGATCACGTAGTTGAGCGGGTAGTATGAGGGGAGAAAATATGGCTTCCATAGTTGTTGTGAGGGTTCAGAGTGGATGTTGGTTCTGAACAGGGGTAACTACAGGCTTGACAAATGCGGCTAGAACTAGATCTTGGAATCTCTTTTTGTCAAAGATAGTCTCGCTTAGACAAGATTCAAAGTTAGTTATAAACAAGGATTGTTCAAATTTCATGTCAAACTCAAGGTCTCCGATGATATTCACTACATCCCTAAGAAAGGACAAATATCATTCTGGATGCAACACTATGGTTATAGGCCTTTTTTTTCTTCTATGTACAAGCTTGGCAGGGTGAGACACAAGGATTGCAACTTAAGATTTCTCCTAGTGTGAACTTTCTTAAGATCCTCTCCTGAACAATATGTCTAAGCTAAGTCATTCAACTGACCATATCCGTGTACCACCAGATCGGCAAGTAGAAGGGTTCCCCGAAAAGGGATTCCAGTCAGAAAATACACTTCCTCCATCGCGAAGGACATGAGGTGCTCACCTCAAAAAATGAAACACTGCAGATCTGGACTCCACATCGAAATCAAGAATTGCAGCCAGTACTCCTATTCCCTCACTAGTGAGAACTCGAAAAAATTCAAAATCCCACAAGCTACCAAAACACCCCGTACAGTCAGCTCCTCATCTCTCATCGCCTCTCTCAAGCGCATCAAATCCCTCTCCCTCTAGTGGATCGACATTGTCAATTGGTAGCCTGCATCCACACATAGAATATTTGATCAACCATCACAACTCATAAAAACATCAAAATCTCCAAAAAAGATTAGTTTTTACACCCTTCATCTTTTCCTCAAATATGTGGATTGTTTCCCCACAGGAGCGCACATATGCGCACCCGTTCACCCCATAGTTTTTCACTCATGCGCGACTGTCGACCATACAGGGGTGCACCCATGCACCCCTATCACATCAACATATGTGCACCTTAGCACACTTGTTCACTCCATAGCTGTGCACACATGTGAAATTTTCAGGAACATAGCTCTGCATGGATGCGTTGTTGTGCTTTGCACAGGTGCGCATCCCATGCACGCCTATTTTCCCCATTTGGGCACCTCCATGCACGGCTCTCCAAATTACAATTGTGCACTTGTGTGCATGAAAAAATCGATCTCCCGCGCACTAGGGGGGCCACCCTCACAAAACCCCCTTGGAAGGCCATCCGTACAAGCCCTACCCAAAAAAGAACCCCTAGCTATTGTGCAGGAGGATACGACCACTAACCTGAAACTCATTAATCCTAAATCGGCTGGCTCGATCTCCCAGAATCTCCAAATCTCTCCTCAAATATCTGGTCCAATCACTTTGGCCATAGGTACAAATGAGGTGGCTATGTGGGCCCTATAGTTATATATAGTCCCTTTTCCACAACTTCCATGATCATTTCTGAGAGCTCCAAGTGTCCATTTTTTGATCTGTCTTCAGCCACAGGACCAGGATCCCTCCACCTACACAATCACTCTCCTCGGGCTGCCATACATCCCCAGTCCCCAGGGAGCATTTTTCTCACATAATGCCCTAGTACGTATGCTCATGTTCAAAATTATCAAATAACCAATATATGTTCTTTATCTTCAGATATTGTTCACATCAGGTATTTGATTTTCATGTATGCAGTTACTTGGTCACCACAAATCAGCATGGCCCTTTTAGGTATAAGATTTCTACTGGCATGTGTTAACACTCTATAAATTCCTAGAGGTTGTCAGAGTAGAAGAAATTTACAAGAGGTAGCTTTATCCAACCACTTTGAAATTGGAATCCATCCCTACCAGCTTCAAAGAGGTATCTCTCTGTATGATTTAGATATGTTTTAACTTTGAGATATCAGGCTAGTTATATAAAATAAAATAAGATTGAATGGTTTGTTGTTTTTGTCAAGTTGGCTGAACAGGTTTTTTACGCCTCCATTGGGCTATGGGGTCTGTATTATAAAGATAGAAATCTAAACAGAAACTAAAAGATTCTTTTCACAGGGCAAGATAATGCATTCATTGGATTCTTTAGCAGTAAAGTGATGGATAGCAGAAAAGATGAGAAAATCAATTAAAGTAAAGAATCATTTAAGAATTTCTTCACTGTAATATAAGAAAAATAAACAGAAAGATATTCCAAAGATGGAAACAGGGTATACAAAGATAAATCCTACAACATGCATTACTTTTAAAAGATTAGATTAGAAAACAATATGACAACTGAGCAAGAAGAACATTTAACATAGAAAATAAAACATCACCAATGAATAACATGCGAGAATCCTGTGAAACGTCTCTTTGTATTACTGGAAGATCT
>ML793206.1:105134-116168 GCA_009831015.1 Picea engelmannii | reverse complement strand
GGGTTATTTGACCAAGATTAGGCAGTTTGGTCAAATTTATTCACTAGCTAACCTAATTCGCTTGGCTAAGATTAAACAGTTTAGCCAATTTTATTCACTACTCCTATCAACATCAATTTAAAGGACTTGGCCATGCTTAAAATGTATGGACCAAATCATTGTTATTGCATGGGGCTCTATTGAATTTCTTTTATGCCCTCTTTATTCCTTTTCTTTCTTTTATTTTTCTTTTTCTTTTCTTTTTCTTTTTCCTTTTCTTTTTCTTAAATTATTTTCAGAATGGAAAATCATTTGACAAACAAGACACTAAAGAGATAACATTTCAGCCACTAGTTGATCCTATAAATTATAGGGTTATAACAGAGGCTCCACCTGGGGATGGTACTCTCCTTGTGAAGTGCCAAGAATCTTATTTCTTGATGTTCTGAAAAACTTTCTCCATAGTTTCCTTTGTTGTTTGATTGGTTTTATTTTTGAAAATTGGATAACAATGTTCAGTGGCTTAGGGCCTTCTCTGGAGGCTTCAACCATCTGATCAAAGTTATTCACTCAAAAATGTGTAAGAAAAATGAAATGGTTTGTACAATGGAAAGGTGTGACTGAAGGTCCCTGCTGAGGAGGTGAATAGTGCTTCAACATTCTTCCATTCACAGGTCCTCCTGGAAGATTGGTCCCATCATTGTTGTTGATAAGGAAGGCATTATTTCCTTTGAATGCTTGAATTATGTAAGGTCCCTTCCATAGACTGTCTAATTTTCCATGCTTCCGCCTATCTTCATTTCGGACATCCCATCTCAAAACCAAGTAACCTAGCTCAAAGTCATCTTCATTAGTTCTTTTTTTAAATATATTTTAATGCTCTCTTGGACAACTTGAGTTTTGTTGTATAGTTCTTCTCTGAACTGTTGTAAGTGGATCATCTAGTTTATCCTTCTTTGGGAGTCGGTCGGCTCGACTTGCATCTCTTGCAGCAGTTTCATGACAGGAACTCCTAAGGAAGTGGGAAAAATTGCTTCAGTGCCATAGACCAACTGATATGGTGACATACCAACTGACCTCTTGGTGGTCAGTCTATTGGCCCATAGTGCAAAAACCAACTTTTTGTTTTCTTGCAACGTCTTCTTAATAATGTTCACCAAGGTTTTACTGGATCACTCCGCCAACCCATTTCCCTAAGGGTAATAAGATGTGGAATGTCCCAAACCAATATGATACTTGTTGAAAAAATATATGAGCTTCTTAGATCATAAAGCAGCTACATTGTCAGTTATAATCTTTCTAGGACACCCAAAATGAGACAAGATATTATTTTCTAGAAATTTAATAATGACAAAATCAGTAGCTTGCCTGCTTGGTACAACTTCAATCCATTTTTTGAAATAGTCCATGGCAGTAAGAATCCACCTGTGTTGGCCCAAAGAGGGAGGATGTATTTCTCTGATAAAGTCTAATCCCCATTACTAGAAAGGAGATTCAACAGAGATTGGTTTCAGAGGCAAAGGAATAAGCTTCTTTTTGCCCTCGAACACCTGACATTTATGACACGAAGTCACTTTTTGATGCCCATCAGTGAATAGCGTAGGCCAATAGAACACATCTCTGATAATTTTATTAGCTGTGGTCTTCCAGCTCAGATGACCACCACAGTCTCCTGCATGAAAATCCTTCAATACTTTGTCAGCTTCATCCTTTAACAGACAGTTCAACAAAATACCTCGAGGTTCCTTCCAATATAGATTTCCTTCTAGAACACAAAATTTTTATGCTTTCAATTTAAAAAACCTAGCTTTAGTTTTGGTCAGACTAGGGGGAGCTTCTAGGTTATGAAAAACAAATATCAGGTCTGTGTACCATGGAGAGTTCAGAAATACCTCTTTCACGCTTGGAGTTACCTGCTCTCCCTGTTCATCTACTGCAGCTAAGAAATTAATATCAAGAGCATGGAAATTAGATTCAACCATTAACTTTACTAGACCTTGACCTTTAATCAATTTAGTAGGCTTGATCTCTATGTCATACTCCAGAATGATAGCAATCCATTTTCCTCTTCATCCATCTGGATTGTCCTGAGTTAAAATTTCTTTTACTACCACATTCGGAACATATGCGATGGTGTGGGAATGGAGAATATATACTCTAAAATCCTTTATGGATTTTACTAGGGAAAAATCTTGTTTCTCCATTATTTTATAATTCAAAGCAGCATCTCTTAACGCTTTACTGAAAAAGGCTATGGGTTGTTCATACCCTTTGTTGTTTTTCTGTAGTAATACTGCTGCAATGGTATGTTCAGAAGCAAAAGAAAAAAGGTAAAAATCTTTGGTGAAGTCTGGACTAATCAAGACTAGAGCCTATGTGAGTGCATGTTTAACTTGTTCAAAAGACTGCTTAGATTCAGTGTCGCATTTTATTTTTTTGTCCTTTTTTAACATGTTGGTGATGTTCCTGAGAAGCTCAGCTAGGTTTGGTATGAATCTTCTTAGAAAGTTTATTTTTCCAATGAAATACTGTAACTCTTTGATATTCCTTGGGTGTTCCAATTTCTGAATGGCTTCTATTCTGTCAGGGTCTATCTTAATTCTGTCCTTAGAGATTATGTGCCCCAAAAATCTACCTTCCTCTAATCTGAAAAGCCTTTTCTTAGGGTTCATAGAAATCCCAAATTTCCTGCATTTCTCAAATACTCGCCAGAGATGTCGTAAGTGCTCATCATCGGATTGGGAATAAAAAATTATGTTGTCGAGGTAAATGTCAATAAATCTACCAATTTATTCCACAAAAGTGATGTCCATCGCTCTTTGGAAAGTGGCCCCATCATTCATCAACCCGAAAGGCATTTTCATGTACATGAAGGTACCCCAAGGTCTTGTGAAAGTTGTTTTCTCTTGGTCATCTAGGTGAACGAGAACCTGGTTATAGCCTGAGAAACCATCCAGTAAGGAGATTCAAATGGATCCAACTACCTTTTGTAGTATGTGGTCCATTTTAGGCAATGGGTAGTTGTCCTTTAGAGAAACCTTATTTAGGTTTCGAAAATCAATACAAAGTCTGATTTCCCCACTTTTCTTTTGGGTTGGGACCAGATTTGAAACCCACTTGGAAAATTGTTAGGGAACTATGATTTTAGCATCATACATCTTTTTGATTTCTTTTTCTGTTAGGGGAAGTAACTTGGGATTGATTCTCCTAAGTTTCTGTCTGAAAGGTTTTTGATCTTATTTTATCAGGATCCTATGTTGTATGATGATTGTGTCATAAGATTTTAAATCTTCGTAACCCCAAGAAAACACGTTCGAATATTCCTTGAAAAGTTCAATGTATTTGAGTTTCTACTCAGCAGGTAATGATTTGGAAAGTTTTACCATCTTGGGTTTCTCTTCTGTTCCTATGTTACAGTCTTCAACCTCTTTACCACTGGCTTCGATTTTTGGTTTTTTAGCTACATCATTAAAATCAAATAAGTCTTCTAACAGAACTAAAACCCTAGGTAAAACATTACTCTTTAAATGAAAAACAACATATTCTATCTCATCTTCACCTAACTCTCCTGAATCTACTTTATTTACACTATCATTTCCAAAATTAGATTTATTCACATTTTCATCATCATTTTCTAAGTCTATGTTTGTACACTCGAAATCATTTTTACATTGTAGAAAATATTCAATTTGGTCATCGATCCCAAATACCTACTAGTATCTGATGTTGTCCATGATAGTCGGTCTGCACTTCACCTCCACCATGTATGGTTGAGTGGAACAAAAAGGTATCTTGCATGTAGTTGCTGACATAGCTAACCCATCTTCTAAAATATTTTGTCCCCTTGGCATCACCTGGAAATCAACTTCAATGAAACATTTAAGGGCATCCAAAACAACATTCATATAAGCTCTGAGATGGGGATGTTTTACTGCATACTCACCTTTAATTTGTTTGATAATTAATTCAGAATCTCCTCTTACCATGATTTGTTTGGCACCAACCTTCTTTAGTAGTTTCAAACCGAGCATCAAAGCTCTATACTCGACTATGTTGTTAGTGCAATGAAAATTCAGTTTGTAAGAATGATTCTCCAAATACCTGGATTTGTGATTGTGCAACCAAACTCTGCTCCATCTCCTTCTTTGCTTACATCACCATCGAAGTCCATGCTCTAGAAATCTACTGGCAATTCTTCACTTATCACATTTTCCTTCCTTTCTACCTCAGTGATTTCTTGGTCGTCTTTCGGATCAAATGTATATTCTTCCAGCTGAGCAATTTTTTCTCCCATATCACCGTCATTATAAAGAATGAAGGAATCTAGATCGGAGTGCGCAGAGTACAGAGAATAGTTATGTGGCTTTTCTTGGCTACTGACCATATATTTCATCAGCGTCTCTCTGTACAGTCTTCTCTGTTGCTTGAATACTGGGATGGTGGCATACAACATATCCAACTGCAAAGTACCTTTCAACTTGGTGCCCCAAGACCTGGACAACAACATACCATATTTTGGGGGGATGTCCGCGACTACAACATCCATAACCATGCTTTTTGTTGGAATCTGAACTAGAGTGATACATAAGTCCTTGATCAATCTGATACATCTGACTTTTCTAGAGTCAAAAGAGTGTAAGTCCTTATAAGGTCTGGTGACCTCGAGTCCCAGCTTTTCCATCATTGATTTAGGCATCAGGTTATGGGAAGCACCTGATTCTAACATAGCATTGTGAAAAATCAAGTCATGAATATTAAGGCTAATGTAAAAAGGAGTGACAACACTAGTGTCAGTATGACCATCAACTTCAAGGCCAAACATGAGTTCAGGTTGATCATCGGTAAGATTTACTGTGTCTGAATGATTCGCCAATCCAACGGTTAAGGCCTTCATGCCTATATCATATTCAATACTCAACGCTTTGATCACCTGTGATCGGTAAGTGTTCTTATTCATCAACTCGGAAAGGGGAATGGGAATTTTCACTTTGGCTAATTCCCCTTTGAGGCTGAGAGGAGTAGGTGTTCTGCTTTGGCTCAACAATTATGATTTGTCCACCATAGTTTTCTGGGTAGAAGAACTTGGTCATTTGGTTGATGAAACCTCAGCCTGCGTTGATCTTTGTAAAATGGTAGGGTTTATTTTTTTTGGAGCTTCAACATTACCTTTCTCAGGGATTTTCTTGGTAGGAGGCTCAGGGGCTTTCTTGGTTTCGACTTTTTTCTTCGTTTCAGCTACTTTTTGGGGAATTTTCATCTATCTTTTTACTTTGCAGATTGTACTTCCTGTGTACCTCCATAATGGAATTTTCAAATGCCGGATGTTCAGTCTCTTCAAATTCCTCACTCAACTCTGTTTGAGAAAGAAGGAAAAGTTATTGCTCTTCCTAAGTAAGAAAAATGGATTTGTTATCGTGAATTCCCATGATGTTTATGTGTGTGTCCTCTAATTCTTCAATTACCTCTCCTCCTTCATTGGCATAATTTTCCTATAGGGGTGGTCTGATCTATTGATCAAGACCACTCTGTTCTCTTTGATCCCTAGGATATCTCTACTTGATTTGAGGAGGATTTCTTCTGAAGTTAGGATTCTGAATTTGTGGAGTAGGTTGGTTTTCTCTAGGAGGATTTATTTTGGCTACAGTAAGTCTCTCCATCATCCTTTCCATTGCTCTAGCTAAGGAATCTAGTTTGGCATTGGAAGAATATGTGGAAGATTCTTCTTTAATTGTGTCTCTCCTTTCTGTCCTCTGTCATGCCCTTTTAGCCAACAGGTTAACCTCTACACTTATTGCACTTTTCTGCATGTCCTCCAGGGTGGTGGATTTTCTTTCCCTTAATTGATACGACATATCAGCATTGAAACCATCAGGGAATTTTATCAGTGCCAAACCTTGTGGGGGTTTAATATCAGTTGGAATCGCATTGTACAGATTGTTGAAGCGAGTGCAGTAGTCTTGTACTGTCTCTCCTTGATTCCTTCTGATGTTTTTGTATTCTGACAAGATCTGGAGAGGATTTTTCATTACCTCCCATCTGTCCAAAAAACTTCTTTGAAACACTGTAAGGTCGAGCACTGAGGCAACACATAAGACTTTGTACCATTTCTTGGTGTCACCAGTCAGACTCTACGCAAATAGTCTCATTTGAACATCAACTTCATCCACTTCCTGCAAGTGAAAATAGTCATTCATTTTATCAATGTGTTGTTGTGTGTTCAAGGGACCTATACCATCAAACTTTGGGAGTCTCATTTGATAATCCTGGGGCATAGCATGTAGAGGTGTGGCCAACACCAAGGGAGCATATCTGGCTTCCATGATAGGTGGAGAAGGCAAGACAACAACCTGGATGATAGGTGGGGCGGTGACAGAAGATGAGGAGGAGGAGGAGCTAGCTATCATAGAGTGAGAGTTTTGAGGTTTTGTAGTGGGAGATAGTATTTTAGGGGTCCAGGGTTGAAGGATTTTTGGATCTAAAATAGTTTCAGTCACAAAACTATTAGATTTTGTTCTAAATAGGCTTTGTTCAAAAATGGTATCAAAGTTGAGATCTTGAAGAGCAACAAGTTCCTATGGAAGAGAAAGGGACCTATGAAGGGGACTATGACTCCTTGAACCTTTTGCAATGGCCTTCTTTCTGAGTAATTGTTCTGGATTATCAATTGCTATTGCATGTTCCATATCTGGGTGGGATCGAGTATAAGCTCTTTTAGGAGCCAGATTTCTTTAATTTTATATATATATTTTTTTAGTTTTATGAGTCCAAAATTAATATGTACAAACTCTAAACATTATTTCTTTCTCAGATTTATAATTTGTTCAGAAACAAAGTTTTATTCTAGGGAAAAAGAAAATGTGGGGTTGAAAGTTTGTTCATTTCCCAGTATGGTCGCCACTATGTTAACGCTCTGTAAATTCCTAGAGGTTATCAAAGAAGAATAAATTTACAAGAGGTAACTTTATCCAACCACTTCGAAACTGGAATCTAGCCCTACCAGCTTCAGAGAGGGATCTCTCTATATGATTTAGATATGTTTTCACTTTGAGATATTAGGCTAGTTATATAAAATATAATAAGATTGAATGGTTTGTTGTTTTTGTCAAGTTGGTTGAACAGGTTTTTTATGCCTCCATTGGGCTATGGGGTCTATATTATAAAGATATAAATCTAAATAGAAACTAAAAGATTCTTTTCACAGGGAAAGATAATTCATTCATTGGATTCTATAGTAGTAAAGTGATGTATAGCAGAAAAGATGATAAAATCAATTAAATTAAAGAAGCATTTAAGAATTTCTTCACTGTAATATCAGAAAAATAAACATAAAGATCTTCCAAAGCTGTAAACAGGGTATACACAGATAAATCCTGCAACATGCATTACTTTTAAAAGATTAGATTAGAAAACAATATGACAACTGAGAAAGAAGAACATTTAACATAGAAAAGAAAACATCACCAATGAATAACACGCGCGAATCTTGTGAAACGTCTCTTTGTATTACTGGAAGATCTCTTGATAAAAATCACAGTCTTTCTAGCTTGCAGGGCATAAAGATCAACCCTCAGTACTTCAAAGTTTGAAGTATTTATAATAAAAAATTACATACAATCCCGTCATTAAAGATTAGGGCGTGGCAAATTATAAATTTATCTAACTAACTCAACAAGATACAAAATTTTAGGAACTGTTTGATGCTGTGTTGAAACTTCATGCTGATTTCTGGGGTAAACCATTGGTGAGGCCTTTGCACAACCTCGTCTGATTGGATAGCTGACTAGGCTTGGACACCTCATCACCTACTCGATCAGATTTCAAAGCTCTTCCCATTGAAGGTGACTGGGAATGACAACTTTGAGTAGTCTTCGGTATACTTCATCCATCTCTGTATACTTGGAAAAAGTAGGCTTGACGATGAAAATGTACCAAATCTTGTGTTGTATGATGATGTCTGACTGGAAAGCTTCTAAGAATGCCGTGCCTATGACACTGCCCTGTATCCATGATAATTTTGAACTATCTTTGGCCATGGTGGCTAGTTTCCTTTTATAATCAGAAAGAATCATTAACTTGTCATTTATGACTCTTAAACCAGGAAGGCCTTTCTTCTACAGATATTCAACTTTGTTGAAAAATCTTTGCACTCCTATGTCCATGGTCTGGACCTTTTCCTCCAGTTGTAGCATCAATCCTATTTTGGTCATGACCCTCTTGACCTCAAGGATGGTCTCTGTCCTATCTTCAATTTTCAACTCCTCTAACTCTTCTCTGGTTTTTTAATTCAGAAATTTAATGATCTCAGTGGCTTCTGTGGGCATCTCTCCTAGTTCTTCTCTTATCTTCTCAATAGCCTGCTTACTTCTTTTCACTAGTTCATTTTGCTCGAACATGATTTGTACCATAGACCATATTTAATTCATAGACTTGATGATATCCATCCAGACACTTTCCTTGACCTCAACAAGTGTTTTTCCTTCCACTGTTTTCTTTTCAAGCCGTTGCAATTCCTATTTGAGTTGGTCTGATGTTTGTTTCTCCTTGGAGTAGCTGGTTTGGTAAGAAGACTTGAGTTCCTGAAGGTTCTCAACCTCATTTTTAAGTCTGCTAATCTCTATCTCTTGCAAATTCATCTCTTGCATGGATTTTGCTAGTTCTACTATCTTCTCTAGAGCTGTCAGTGGAGTTGCTGAGTGAATTTTTTCTACAGATGTTGTGCTTACTCCTGTGAGAGGAACTTCACTCAATGAATGAATTCCATAGGCTTTGATTGTTCCTTCTATTTCACTAGATTTTCCAATTCTAATTCCAACTCTTTCAACTGTGCATTCTGCTCCATGATCAACTTGAGCATCTCATCATTTTCCCCTTTTGTCTCTGCTATCTCCTTTGTTTGTGCATCTTCCTTTGGTAGCAGTTTCAACTGTTTCCTCAAAGATGCTATATCGGCACTATTTTTTTTAAGCATCTCCTCGACTAATTTCACATTCAAGGGGACGTAACCAATCTTGAGGACCAACTCTTCCAACATATTAATTCTATTATCCTTTGCAAAGGATGATATCTTTTCCAATTTCAGTTGTGTCTAGAAATTGCTCAGAGATACTTGTAATTTAGCGGTTGTAGTAGAATCATTTGCCAATGTGGAGAAAAGCATTTCTCTGGTTTTACTGTGCAGATCCATTTGATCAGCAGGGTGCACATCTCTCGTCTGAAACTCGAATGTTGCCCTTTTGTAATCGGTGATTCCTTTTGGGTCTAGCACCTGTGCCTGCAGAAATACCATGTGCATTCTACCTTTTTTTGTATCAAATGTAGACAGAAGTCTATGTTGTGTTGTTGACATCTGTTTCCAAAACTGAGCATAAGTGTTGTTGGTCAGTGTCTGATTTTTCTTTTTGATCAGATCATACTTCTCAAAAACACTCAATTTTGGTCCTATTTTGCTTGGCTGGTTGGCTGGTGGAGTATCTGTGGGTTTCTTCGAAAAAAATGTAGACATGATCTGTTTTCTTCTTGTGCCAAGAAGTGACCGATCATCCTTCATAGTTTTCATGGATTGGATTCCCATTTCACCAGCTGTATTAGGTGTATGACTGGTTTTTGGCCTTTTGGTGTGCAATTGGAAATCTTCAACTGAGACTTCGGTGACGGAAGGTGAAGTATCCTTCCTGGGTCTTTTCTCCTTGGGACCTTGTGGTGTAGTAGTCTATGAGACGATGACCGAAGGGTCCCACTATTCAATCTCAACCAGAGTGTTCGGCTCCCATTTTGTTTGATTTGCAAACTTTTCTACCTCGGGCTTGGGTGTATGAATTTATGGGGCATTCTTATTTTTAACCCTCATCTCAGAAATTATCCCGCATGGATCATAGTGCCATATGTAACTAACCTAAAAATTCATTTCTTTCAACAGTATGTCTACTTCCTCGTTGGTGTCGTGGCTATTACAGATGAAAGACCCTATTTTCCCTTTAATTCTAAGTTGTTGTTTCTTTTTTAGAGACACAAAATGTATGTCATCTGAGTTAATCATTTGCCTTATGTATTCCAAGGAAAATATCCTCATGGGTAGATACTTGGGAAATTTGTATGGAGCCAACTCACATCCATATACTCTAATCTCGGTGTGGTTTTGGTAAAGATACCAATCTCCAGTTTTTGCCAGGTTTGAGAGGTGTAAGATCCTCTAAATCTCCTCATTTATTCTTGGTTCAGGTCTTCCACTGAGCATGCTCACCACTAGATGGTAAAACTGCTCGGTAAACTGTTTGAAGCTGAATTCTATAGAATTTTGTCTGAGTAGCGAAGTCCAAGATGTTACCGCCTGCAACCTTCCATCCTTGTCCATATTCTGCATTGAAGAGGAGAATTTGTCTGCTTGAAAGAAAGTGAACATGTAGGCCAGTATTGAGGAATACCAAAACATGCCCTCTGTGGTGAAATTCAAAAACTGTTCATGAATATTTTTCTCCAGGAAAGTGTTGTAATCGAACTTAGTGGTAGGTCTTTATTCCGCGAAGAAAATGGACAGAAACCCAAAATGGGTTCGTCCACCCATTGGTCAAAAAATACCCAAGTAGAGAAAAAAGTGATGATATGACTTGGTTTCCCTTTACTAAGAACAGGGAGGAAGGATACGGGGGATTTGACTTGGGGAGTTGAGCAGCCTGTGGGAGGAAAAGCTCAAAAATCTGGACTCTCTGAGGGAATTAAAGTTTATGGTATAGCTCTGTGATGACATCAAGATTGAAAGGTGAGGCATATTTAGGTCTGGGTATCTACATCATCTGATCAATGGCCTCTGGTGTGATGAAAAACAAAGTTTCTCCTGATGAAGACAATATGGCTCTCTGGTCAGGGATGAAATGGGCCTGGCATTTGAGGGAAAATTCGGGGAAATGGTGAATCTAGGGGAAAATATATAGAGGAAGGTTGGATTCCCAGAGCCCAATTTCATCGCTTTGATCTAGGAAGATGTCCTTTAACCATGACTGCAAATCCAAGAAGTTGAATTCACACCTGGTGTCTACAATTAAATGATCTTTGTTAGCC